>CM022874.1:48044158-48097753 GCA_012654025.1 Pachypsylla venusta
AAACATCGTTTGCAAAGAGTTAAACAGTGTTTTTTTTTTTGTTTTGTTTTAAGCAAAAAAAACGTTTAAAACGTTTTTTATGTCAACCCTGGATAGAACTAACCCACTGCTTTGCAAACTAAAAGAAAGTAGATGTATTGTTATGCATTTACAAGAGTTATATAGGGTGCAACACAATTGTTGCGGTAATATGAAACCACATTATTCTCAGAACAAATATTGAGGAAAATATTCTATCAATAAATATAAATCATTATATAACATGTTAATTATAAGTTATAAGTGTTAAAAATATTTATCAGTTATTACTTATTAAATAAAAATTGTAGTTCTAAAATGTTTGCAATTCATGCTGCTGATGAATATAGGTATTAAATTGTCCATTCGGGCATTACCAACAATGAACAAGCGGTGGCCTCATCGTAGGAAGATATCTTCCACAGATTAAAATCTTCTATCCACCAGGACTAGGATTCACGTTTTTAAGGAACGAGACAGATAAACACAGACCCATGTTTTTAAAAAAGAGATCCTTTTCTTAAGGTAATTATTATCTTAGAACTTAATCTCATCCAAATCTTAATCTAATATTCTCGCGTCACAGTGTTACCATACTCTTCCAAAACAGCTTAACCGATTTTAATGAAATTTTGTATGTACATTCGGTAGGTCTGCGAATAGGTTTTTATGTATAATTTAATAGAATTGAACACCAAGTTTGTTGGGTAGAACGTGTTGGGAGTAGTATTGGGTTAGGTTAAAAAAACGCGTGTGACTTTGTGACTGCGTCCCAGAATTGAACAAAATGTTTGTGATGCCTTTGCCTTCTATTTTCTACATGAAATAATGCTATTGGAATTTTCAACATTACAATATTTCACTTCCTTAACGTTATAAATTGTGTTTATTTTTTTCAGGGTATGATCAAATCACACTGAGTTTTCATTTGACATCTATTTATGACCACAGTGTCTTTGAAGCTTTCAGTAAAGTCATTCAGAAGTTGATTCCACAACTGGCAACACTGGAAAATTTATTGAATATTCTAATAAATGTATGAAATGAAATTACTTTTTGTCACCAATATACATAGTATTCGCATAAGGTTGGGTACTCTCATCAATTATTCATGCCTTCAAGGGAAGAATATCTTTTTAAAGCCATTATTTATAGCCCAGGAATTTTATGAAGAAAAAAAACTTAAATTATATTATACGTATATGTAGTTCTAAATTTTGCTGAAGACGTTAGATTAGACATCCTTCATGAATATTTTAAAACGTCTTGAGGTGGGAATGTTGAGGAACCGTCTGCTGTTTTGACTTATATCATCTGCCATTTTGAATTTTTAGTTTTTCTTTTGCAAATATCGTGAGAACGGTTAAATTTATATACTTTATTCTGGATTTTTTTTGCATCTCTGACCGTTTCTGAGTTATAACATAGTAAATAACTCGTATTATACAAATTTAGTAATTGTATTGAATTTTTCCCATTTCTCGGTCCCTGCTGAGAACGAATTGAGAACATTAATGTTTGTTTGTTTTGCACTAAAATATTTTCTTATTTAGATAACTTTTTACTGTTTGTCTAATTAACATAACCACAAAACGGTCCAATTTCAACCTCCAAAAAAATGAGATTTGTATATGTAATTCGACTACTCCAATGAAAACGATTTGAAGACTCCTAAATTTTTGGAATACAATAAGTGAACTTTTACATCAAAGCTCTAAAGGGGGACTGATATACATGGTGTAACAATATTAAACTTTAGTCCCCTCTAAAGTTTCATATTGAAATTTTATATGTACGTCTAGTGTATGTCCGGAACGAACCAAGAAGCTTTTTGTTGAAATCGAAGGTACTTTTGGCGTTTTTGTCGCTTTTTAGCGGTTTTAATTAATCCCGTCTAAAAAGAGAACGGTAAGAGCTAGAGCTTCAAATTTAGTGCCTATTCATTTTACTTTTATGCATCGATTGCGCGTAGACACGCTTTTTGGCGGTACCTGCCTAAAAAGTGAACGGTAACTGCTAGAGCTTAAAATTTGGTGCCTATTTATATCAATTTTATGCATGGAATGCAACATGACACTTTTGGTTGAAATCGAATTTACTCTTGGCGGTTTTTTGCCGCTTTTTAGCGGTTTTCACGAGTATGGAGGTTTGATTTTTTTTTACTATTTCAATTTTATGTATTTTTCATCTCACAGTTTATAATAGCATTGTGCGCGAAAGTTTACTCAGATTTCTTATATTTCAGAATTCAGGAATAGAAAAAGCGTTTCTCTTTGACGTGGTGTCTAAAGTCTATATCGCAACTGACTCTTCTCCAGTCGACATGCAAAGTTATGAGCTCTGTTGCGATATGGTTGATGTGGTCATTGATATTTCTGGAATTTATGGGTAAGTTAGAATGGCCACCCAAGCAAACCCAAATAAAAAGATATATTTAACTTTATTAGAACAATGTAGCCACTGAGGAGAGCAAACCATTAGGTGACGATATAAGCCCGTGTAAATACAGAAGGTTTGGTGTTCGGAAGGTCATCCAGTCTTTAAGAAAACTCTGCTTCAAACCAATGATGAGAGATCATCAGCAAAAAGATAGTTTCTACGCAGTTTCAATTGATACTGTGAAAAGTACTATGTCAGGAAAGTGTTACAACTAAAGGGAGTTGGTAACGAACAAAAGGTTGTGGCATGGTAGAATTAAGGAAAGCGGCGCCGACCCCAAATAGAATTCGGAAAGGGTGAAGTTAAAGACGATTTAACTTTATAAGAACCCCGAAGTTTTAGTCTTGCAAAAAACTGATCATACTTGAGGAATACATAACTCTATCCATTTGAGCTGATGTAAAATAATGTCGTACTTGAGGAACACATAACTCTATCCATTTGAGCTAATGTAAAATAATGTCATACTTGAGGAACACATACTCGTAACTCTATCCATTTGAGCTAATGTAAAATAATGTCATACTTGAGGAACACATAAATCTATCCATTTGAGCTAATGTAAAATAATGTCGTACTTGAGAACACATAACTCTATCCATTTGAGTTAATGTAAAATAATGCAGAAAGCAACAATGTAATATCGCGTTTTTCTGTGTTACTGACGTAATTGTGTTGTTGTTTAATATCACATTTTTTACTACTTTTTGTGTGCTACTGACGTAATTGTGTTGTTGTTTAATATCACATTTTTTACTACTTTTTGTGTGTTACTGACGTAATTGTGTTGTTGTTTAATATCACATTTTTTACTACTTTTTGTGTGCTACTGACGTAATTGTGTTGTTGTGTAATATCACATTTTTTACTACTTTTTGTGTGTTACTGGTTGTTGAGATTGAAATATATTTGGGGGACCAATGTCAATTTTATTATCCTTCAAGAATAAGATTAATAAAGCTGTACTCTCTAGCTTTCTTGTCTAAGGTATGACGTTTCTATTTCTCATAAGCTTTTTCTTCATTAAATTTCAGATTACAAGAAAATCCGGACAGCCCAGCGTTCGATAACAGAAGTTCTAGTCTGATTAAACTAAATAGTGGCACTATTTTATATCTAAGAGAAGTTGACAAATATCTAGCTCTCGTTTGTTTATTGAGGGAAGACAGCTTTGAAAAGCAAGGTAGTGTACGCAGAGTATTTAATTTAACAATTTTCTTGTTCTTTAATATCTTTTATGAGGTGTGAAGAAAAGTCAAAATACAATAAAATAATAATTTTAGATTAATGAAAGAAAAATAAAAATGATAATATACCTAGTTACTAGAAAGCAAAGATTGTGCTTCATTGACGGATCACGGTTAGGGCCGCCTGCAACGCTTGGTAGGGGGCAACCTGGACCAGAGGCTCGAACACCCTCCTCATAAACGGCATGTCGATGGGAATTTTATTGAACACTCTTATGCCGTTCAGTAGAAATGAGTATATTTAGGTTATGTACTGTAGAATCACAAGGTTAAGGTACCTGGTGTTATGATGATAGATTTTAATTTGTCGTTTAGGGTAAGTTTTTAGATTGCACAACACAATTCCAAACAGTAGAAGCTGAGGATTAAATGTTCAATAAAAGTTTCTTTGAAATGTATTATGCTATCATGCCACACTACTCTCCCAGAGCTCGCTTTTGAAGCTCGAAAAACTGTCGTTCCAAAGACCCGTTAATACCACTTCAAAAGTATATTCTGTACCTTCCGTTTTAATAACTAAGCTAGTGTGCAATAGTTCTAACTAATGGAGGGAGCACTTGGAAAGGGATGGACGCCACAATTAATTAGAATAACCCAAACAAAACCCTAGTGGATTGGGACTACTCATATTTGTAACATCCGACACAAGTAATTTTCCGAATTAAGAGAAGAAAAAAAACGGTTTCATTTTTTGACTCATTGATGTTTGACGCGACAATATGCGGGAATTTTTGACCATTTCTATGCTGTTATTTTATATACCATCACAATATTATATTACCATATAAAATAACATCTTCATGATACGTTCGCTATTTTCACATTGATGACAAACTAGCTGCATTAGATTTCTTCTAAAACTATTTTTAAATTTTTCAGGTGTAATCAATTACAACTTTTTATGCTTCAGAGAGGCACTTCAACAAGTTTTTGAAATTCGAAATAAAACCGCTTTGATTGAAACGATACCTTCTGAGAATCTAAGTATAGAAAACAAAACGGAAGCGTGATTGAAATCTGTGAAAAATATCTATTGAAATCAACGATAACACGTTTTGCTCCTCGATTCCAGAGAGAACATAGCCCTGAACGTTATTTTTTTGATTGTTTGTACCGACTCAAAGACTCATCCGAGAATCTAATTTTGATCATTTTATTGGAGCCCAGCAGAAATCCTGTGAAAATAATGTTTTGTTTCTCTATGGGGAAAATTATATAATTAGATTTCCTCATAGGGAGAAGTAAATTGAAGCTTAATTTCTCCACTTTGTTATATGTTGTCAGATATGCTTCCCTGCCTTGGTTATTTTGCAGATATTTCTGAACAGAAACACTTCCAGCAATAGGACACCTCTGCCAGGCATGGTGGATTATCTTAAACCGAGCAAAAGGTTCATTGCCTCCGGCTCGACAAGTTCAGTCCATTATCTGTTTAACGTCCTTCAGCGAGACGAATATCATTATTTCTTTTCTTTCTCAGAGGTCGATTTTTAACAATATGAACGGAAAAGAATTTCCACACTGGATCAAAACAAGAGTTTAAAATTTTTTTTTTAATATAAAAAACAGGAAGTGAGAAAAGGTGAAGTTGATTTTATTAAAGAGGGGAAATGATAAAAAAAAAAAAAAAAAAAAAAAAAAAAAACGACGCCATATTAGCTGACCGAAAATTACCTCGATCCCAAATTTCCATCAATAAAGCGATTTTTTTTTTTCACAAATATCTTCTTTTTCAGTTGGTTTACTTGCAAAAAGAACAGTCTTTTTTAAATTTATATGAAAGATTTACATATTGGTTAAGTCATGAAAAAGTCAATATTTCTGTACTTTTCTAAAGGTGACTAAAAGGTGTAGAAATCTGAGCTACTTTCACAAAGATTTTGTGAATCTCGTTTATTAACCAATCGGGAGGTCCAAAAAATTGGTTCACAGGGATTCCAACTTAGTTAATATATACAGGGTGAGTTATTTTAAAGGCATAGTCAAATATCTCGGGGAACATAAAAATAGGAAGAAACCTTAAAAATAAAGGGAAAATAATGGTGACCTTGAAATATTCCTCCTTCAAGGTTATTTTAAGGTCAATTTTTTTTTTGTTGTTTTTAAATAGAACCCTATATTTTTGATTGAGGTATTGAAATTTGTATAAAAAATTAAATCTTTTTTGCTTAAATATTTTTTCGATTGACTTATAGTTTTCGAGATAATTTTTACCTTGATGTGCTCTGAGTAAGACATATCTAACATATGAAGATTTATCAGCACGCCCATTTTAAAATATTTGCAAATAGGTGTGCCGTAATGCTACACGTGTTAGATACCTCTTTCTGATAGCACGTCAAGGTAAAAAAAATATCTCGAAAACTGTAAGACAATTCGATTTTTTTTTAAGCAAAAAAGATTTCATTTTTAATACAAAATTCCATACCACAATCAAAAATACAGTTTTTTTTTTTTTTTTTTTTTTTTTTTAAAAAAAAAAAAAAAAATGATCTTAAAGAAGAAAATTTGCAAGCTTTGTATCAAAGGTTTTTTCCTATCTTTAACGCTTTCCGGCACATTTGACTATGTCAAATCACTTTTACCTCTGTGTTAAATTTAGTAACGAAAATTGTGACAAAATAATAAAATAATTTTATATTTTTTAGCAGTAAAAAACCACTAAAGAATCTTTATTATTATAAAATAATTATGTTGGTGTATGTATATATTTATTTGGTACGCTCTCATGGGCGTTACACGATTTTGGACAGATCGAAACACGAAATTGAAATATTAGAAGGTTTTACAAACCCAATTCAAATTTCTGTCCATTGGCAATTAATTACACACGGGCCTTATGACAGCAATTCCATCGTGTTGATTAATAGAAAATGTAACCTTAAACATCTTAGTGTTGATTTAAAAAAATGTTTTCATCTTCTTAAAACTCCTAGAGGAGCTCACTTGTTTCACATCTCTTTCCTCCATCTCCCGAGTTATCATGTTTTCTGGATGTACGACATTTGAAAAGCCGAGGCGATCTCGGACAAGCCTAACAACGTATGCTTTATCAATGATAGTCAGGTTTTCAATAAACTCTTCATCATGCGTAATAACAATGAGCTGAAAATTTTTTTGATCACGCTTTTCTTCTACGAGCAATGCTAATGCTTTACTTAAGCTTACAGCATTTTTTATATCCAAATTTGTCGTCGGCTCATCAAGAGCAAAAATACCACAATTTCTTGAAAAAGTTTCCGCTAATGCAAGTCGTATGATTAGACAGGCTAATACACGTTGCCCAGCGCTACATCGATTTCGCATATCTTGCTCAACACCATTTTTCTTCTGGACCACACGGTAGTTATATGTCCTTCTTTTGTCATTTCCACCCATGGCCGCGTCGATGAAAATGTAGTCTATATCATTACCTTGATAGACACGTACCCAATAGTCTTTGATTAAGTTATTAATGTTGTGCATTTTTCGAGTGTGATAGTTAATGAGACATAGTTCAAGGGTCTTCTGATACTTTGCCAAGTCCCCAATAAATATTTCGTAGAGCCTCATCTGAAAAACAATAAAAATGTTCTTGTTTATTTATCCTTGCTGGATCCAGAACATTTGCTATTTTGTCCCTACCCATGTACATATGAGCAATTTTTAAGAAATGAAAAAGCCATTATCGTTGGTAACCATTGGACAAATCTGATATGACCCAACATGAAAATAAGTAAGTAATTATACTTGGTTGTTTAACACATGGCTTGCAAATTTGAGTTCGCTGTCATTTGTACATTTTCCCCGCTTTCACTCGTTTATTAATAATGTCTTGATTTTATTAATAATGTCTTGATCACCATCAAGACATTATTAAAAAACCAAAATATCACGTTCTCACCATTGGCCAGTTCTACGCACCAGGACGACCTGAAACGCATACCATCACAGTAACAGCCAAGAGCCATCAAAACCTTTGCGGTAAACTCATATCAATCTGTTTCTACCATTTTAATTAATTATGCATCAATAAATGTAAGAACGGTTGATTTCATGAGAAAACCCGCAACTACAACAACAATTCTACAAGCACTTTTATGTACCTTCTCCACAAGGAAACTTATCTTATAAACATATTATAGGAATCCTTGATATTTTTCCAATTTTATTTCTATTGGGAGAACTCACCTTGTACACATATTTTAGGAATCATCGATATTTTTCCAACTTTATTTCTGTTGGAAGAACTCATCTTGTACGCATATTTTAGGAATTGCTGGTCCGCATTCTTCAGGTATTATTTTTTTTTCGACTCAATTTCTGTTGAGTGAACAATTACTCACCATATACACATATTTTAGGAATTGCTGGTCCGCATTCTTCAGGTATTATTATTTTTCGACTCAATTTCTGCTGAGTGAACAATTACTCACCATATACACATATTTTAGGAATTGCTGGTCCGCATTCTTCAGGTATTATATTTTTCGACTCAATTTCTGTTCTTACCATATACACATATTACGGGAATCGCTGATCCGCATTCTTCAGGTAATCTCTTTCCAACCTTATTTCTGTTGAGTGAACAATTACTCACCTTATACACATATTTTAGGAATTGCTGGTCCGCATTCTTCAGGTAATCCTTTTTCAACTCAATTTCCGTTGAACGAATAATTTCTTCCATTTCATGGACACGGCCTCGTATGTTGGCTTTCTTGTTCATCAAACTTTCATTTTCCTCGATTAGCTTGTAACGCTCGTTTTTTAAATTTTCGTAGTCTAAGTGTTCTATATCTTTCTTGAGACTTTCCAGTTCTTCATTAATTTTAGCAACATCTTCTTTTTTCTCCAAAAGAACGAGATTATTTTTCAGATCTATTTCTTCCAAACTTTGATTTGCTATAAATTGACTGATTTCACTAATTATTTTTTCACACTCATTACGTTTTAAATGGATGTTTTCCTTTTTTCGATTCATTTGACTCAACACTTCTCGGGATTCTGTAAGTTGAGCCAAAATACCTCGCTTCACGAAGTTGAAAACTTCTATTTTTAATCTCTTTATTTCTTCTAATTTTCGTGAATACTCTTGAATTCTAGATTTTTCGTCATTTAACTTTTTATGGTGATCTTTTTTTAGATTTTCAAGAGAATTTTTGGATATACTTAGTTGAGTCTCTATTGGAGCAACTTTTTCTGAGAGCTCCTGCAAATCCGTTAAATATACGCATTCCAAGTCTTCGAGATCAGATTTTCTATTTTCTAGTGTGCTCAATACTCCAGTGCCACCTTGAACTGTTAACTGTTTGGATTGAATTTCATTTTTCTCTTTTTGAAGTGATTGCAACTTTTCATTATGAGAGTTCAATGTACTTTGGTTGTTTTCTATTCGATTTCTGAGATTATTCAGTTCATTTTTTAAATCTTTTTGTTGCTTTAGAGCATCTTCTAAATTAACAAGAGTTCCCTTAGTACTAGATGTTCTAACTTCCTGACGTTCAATGTCACGCTCAAGATTTTTAAAATCTCGAATGCATTGATCGAGCAGGGTGACGTCGCCTTGTAAAGATAGTGCTATTTTTTCTTTTTGTTTCGGTGTATCTAAATCAGCTTGTAACGTACTTAAATCATTCTTTGTTTTAAAAACATTTTCTTTGAGCTCATGTTGTTTCTTTTTCAAAGAAGGAATTTCGTCATCTTGAAGTTTAGTGATGTTTTCGTACACTGGTTTTAGTTCTTGTAAAGAACTTTGCATTCTGCTTAATTTTTCTATTTTTTCCTTCCCGATATTGGTATCTGCAGGTATTTTTTCAATTTTACTTTTCAAATCAACAACTAAATCAGGAATACTATAGTCAGCTTCAAAACATCGTTTGCAAAGAGGACAGTGCGGTTCGTTAGTTTGTAGCTTCTCTATATATCTTTGAAACATGTATTCCATGCTTGTCATCATGCTTACTGATTCTTGTTCTCGTTTCAGTTCCATGGTGACACGAGCAAGTTCATCCTCATATGGTTTTGCCCCCAACACTGTGTTCATTCGATCTATAAGCTCAGATAGCTGTCTTTCTTGAGTACGTAGACTTTTGGAACTATTTTTCTCATCAGCTTCTAGAGTATAAAGACTCTTCTCTTTAACGCTAATATCTCTTTCTATATTATTAATTTCAAATGTGATAGAGTGGAGAGCCTCATTGAGTGTGATCTTAAAATTTTCCTCCGGTATGTTCGCGAATAATGAGGCGAAAGAAGCGTTGTGCTTATTTTTAATTGTTTGGATTTCAGCAAGTTTAACGGCTTTCCTATTTTTTAACGAGTTCAATTCAGCTAAAGCCACATTCTTGGCTTGTAAAATAGCAATATCAGCATCCAGAGCTGTGACTTTATCATCGAGATTATTTCTTTGAACTTTCCATGTTTCAATGTCAGCTTTTAACTGGACTAAATTTACGTTTTTCGTGATTTGGTCAACTTCGGAATTAATACGATTCAATTTTGTTTGTAATAATTGCAACGTACTTTCTGATTGGTTTACATCATTAATTTGATTAATAACTTTAGCTAACTCAGCTTTGTTTATTTTTATTTGCTGATTTTTGGATTTTATTTCACTTTCTAATGACGCTTTGTTTTCTCTTAAAGTGTCGATGTCCTTTTGATTCTCATTTTCTTTATTTCGGAATGTATTTTCAAGTGTGGTAATATCTGACAGATATGTATTAATAGTTCTTTGAATAATGTTTATGAGTTCCTCTCCTTCTTCATGGCTATACTGTGACTTTGCAGCTGTGTCAAGATGCAGTACATCTGCCAAACTATTTAGGTTGGTTTTAAATGTATCATTCAGCTTTCTATATGTTTCTTCATCTCTCTCTAATTTTCCTAATTTCATTTGAATATCATTAATTTGTTTTTCAATCTTGTTTTCTTCCTCGACATATTCTATTTTCTTCTTTTCGTTACTTTTTAAGTTCGAACATTTTTCATTAAAATGTATTTTAAACAAGTCTAACTTCTGTTCGAGTTCTGTTTTATTACCACGAAATTTATTTTTGATGGATGACTCCAACTCCTTGCAATTTTTCAAAACCATGTCTCGTTCTGTTTTCTTTGTTTGATACTGAGTTCCAATTCTAGACATGTTCTTTTCTTTCTCTGTAAGCACAGCTAATTTTTGATTAAGTGGTCCAATAGTTTCATCAATATTGTTTAGTTCTTGTAGTGCCTCATTTCGCTTTTTGTTATTATCATAAATTAATTGCTTCTTACTATCTGCAATCTTCTTAAAGTTTGCAGATGTTGTATATTGATTTTTTAAAGTAGGTAATTCTTTTTTAAGCCTATCTCTTTGGATCTTAATTCCTTCTACAGCTTTGTTGTACTTCGTAGCATCAAAAATTTCATCAAATATTTCTTTAACTTTTTTTCCTTCGTCTAATGGCCAATTGGAATTTTCTTGATGACAAAAGATGACATTACTCAGTATGGCCTTGGATACACCTAACATGTTACACATTTCAAGAATTGATTCATTCTTTAAACATCCCAAATTTTTTTCCTTTCCCGTCACCGGGTCTTTCCTCGATATTGTGGTATCTTTATTTGTGCAATTTTCTTTTCCATTTTTATGGGAAAGCACTAACATCTTTGAAATACACACAATTTCGTGATTTGGACCAATGCACTGTAACTTGATTATTCCTTGAGTCTGCAACAAGGAAATGTTGTGATGATGTAATTATTATTGAATGCAGTTCAAAATATACTGTTCCCGTTTACATAGAAGATAACGGTTCTTTCAACAAGATAGCTTTGGAAAACTTTGAAGAATAATATAGGTCCTATAGAAGCTCAATTTTGAGAACATCCACATGTTTGTGGTTTATATTTATCCAATAAGTCGTTTCCAAAACTTATATTTCAATAATGAGGTAGAGAAAATACTAGCCAAGTAAAGATGTAGTATTTTCTCTACCTCTTTATGGATTGACATAGCATCTCAATTTAACAAAATTGACTTTTAAATATTACAAGTAACAACCTAAAATAAGTCCTGTTCATAACACAAGGGAAATGACCGATATTTTCAATTATTAAAAATTAATTTATATCTTTCTGGCTCTTTAGTGTTCTTTATGTGAGAATACTACTGAAGCCCGTATTATAAATATTATAATATTGAGAAGGATATAAAAAAAGAACTAAAAAACGGCTCAGTCCATTTAATTATTAACAGTTACGCATATATTATACTAGGTGACATAAGTCCAAAGTAAATTACTATTTCTTCTCTTGAATAGCAATTCACGAATAGCCCTCCCCATCTATCTGTGTACCCTATTCTTTGTGTCACTTACCTCTTCCTTTTTGTCAATTCTTGGATCATGGACGAAATTCTTGCCCGATGAAGCCCCTTCTGGATATTCGTTTGTGAGAGCATACTTGATACATTCTATGACGGTAGTTTTGCCGCAACCGTTTTCTCCAACAATCAGAGTTAGAGGGGATTGGAATATTACAGTTTTCCTATCTCCAGATGAAAAATTTCTAATCCCCTGAATTTGTAGTTGATCTAGCAAAGCCATTTCTTGCGAGTTTTACATTAATACTGCAAAATAGAGAAACATATTGAAATTCTACAACAAATAACCTCAAACATTAATGCTGGGGTTTTGGGGAGAAGTTCATTCCTATACATTTTTCGATCACTGCTTGAGCCATTCTGTAGATATTGAAACATACACATTTCACTCACATAAGGTGTACGGATGCGGAAGATAATGCGCATACATACATACATAATGCGGGTGATGTATGAGGTAAAAATATTTTTTTTTAACAAAAAAAAATCTATTAACCGATAAGTAGGTATATGAAATTAGACTATTCCTCTTGCCAAATCTCTTTTCTATGACAATAAATTCCCATGTTACGTAAGGTGATGATAGATTTTTTTTCTTCTTTCTTTGTGAAAGTGTTTCGATGCTCAATATGATAAGTGCAAGTGGAATATTCCGTTAGAATTCAACTACCTATATTTGTAGTTATCCGGATAAATATACATACATATAATGACCGCTCCTACGCACCAGGACGACTTGGAACAGTTCCAATAAAAGGACCATCAAAACCATTTGGGAACCCCATTGCAAGCTATTTGTACCATTTTTCAATAAGAATTGGTGAGATCAGTTGATTTTAAGCCGGCCATTGGATCCAAACCTACACTTATTTTTTGGAGTTTTTTGACATGGAATCCTACTATCATAAGGGACCTAATCCTAATATATTTTAAGCTCATTGAAGAAACATTAATATAGTCTACACTTACGCCCTAAGGATTCAGTCATTTGTCCTCTCGAATTTGTTTCATTCTGAATAAGGATTTAGTATGCACTCGATCACCAGAATTATATAGAAATAAAGGGTACGGAAAACCGTACTAAACTTTACCTTTATTCTAGAAATTGGGTAAGCTCCAGATGTTGCAAGAAATATTTCATGAAAATATTATATCATTTACCAGTGGCAGTCTTCGGCTGTCGTCACAGCTCTCTAGTAAAATCATTATATGAATTAGATTTGGCAGCCTTAGGCTGTTGTCGCAGATCTAATGTTAAGAAAAAAAAAATATTTGTCATTTGACAACCTTCGGTTGTTGTCAGAGCTCTCTAGTGAAAATTATTTTATTATATGCATTTGATTTGGCTGTTGTCGCAGCTCAAATGTGCAAAAAATATTTGAATTACCTTTGACAACTTTCGGTTGTGCTCACAGCTCTCTAGTGAGAATACTATATGCATTAGATTTAGCAGCCTTCGGCTGTCGTCGCAGCTCTAATCTTAAAACCAATATTTCAATTTCCTTTGACAACCTTCGCTTGTTGTCACAGCTCTCTAGTGAAAATTATTAAATCCATTAGATTTCGCAGCCTTCCGCTGTTGTCCCAGCTCTCTAGTAAAATTATTATATGCATTTGATTGGGCAGCCTTCAGCTGTCGAATGTGAAAAAAAAATATATTTGAATTACCTTTGACAACTTTCGGTTGATGCCGTAGGTCCATAGGGTAAATATTCAATTTGGTGGCTTTCGGCTGTGGAGATAGCTTCATAAGACCAAAATTTTTAAAAGCTTTATAAGATTACAAAGTGTCACTGTTTTAAATTTCCTCAAAATTGGAGCTCTATTGCTACTTTCAGAGGAGTGACTCGAATTTCAGGTTTGGTGCCCTAAAGATGGAGATAGCCCCATAAGACCCAAAATTTGTCGATAATATGTTACAAAGAGTGTCCGTTTAAAATTTCATCAAAATTGGAGCTCTATTGCCACTTTCAGAGAGGTGACCCTAAATTCCGGTTTGGTGCCATAAAGGGTCACCAGATGAATATAGCCCCATGAGTGCCCAAATTTACCGATATGTTACAAAGAGTGTCTGTTTCAAATTTCATCAAAATTGGAGCTCTATTGCCATTTTTAGTGAGGTGACCCTAATTTCGGGTTTGGTGTCATAAAGGACCCTCAGATGAAGATAGCCCAATGAGTCCCAAAATTTACCGATATTATACAGTGTCTGTTTCAAATTTCATCAAAATCGGGCATGCCGTTTGGGTTATAGAGGATCACCCCAAAATGACCTCTTTTGACCCATAAATGGTCCCCAAAAGGTGCTATCCCCAATGTTAAGGTTTTGGCTGGAATTATGGCCTCAAGGAATATTGGTGCCAAATATCATCAAAATCGGACAAATAATAAAGGCTGTAGATGAGCGAACACGATTCCGCGGACGGACGGACACACATTTTTTCTAGACCACTTTTTTGGAATGTAGTCGTCATAATTCGTCATGCGAAGGTTTCCAAGATCCAAGAGATTACAATGGATTTCGTGGCTGTGAGTTATTCCATTCTTTATTCCAACGCAACTCTGGCTAAAGAAATTTTTTTATACAAAAATGGATGAAGACCAAGACAGTGTAGAAAATTACCATAAAAGAATCGGCAGAATCGGCTTAAAAGTTGCACTTGATTATTGATTTTTTTTCAAGTGCTGAAAAGAAATCGCGCCATTTCTTCAAAATGAAAGTTTGGCACGCTCCTAGCGGTAAGATAACCATTGATGTAATAACTACAGATCCTTTTTATGGAATTCGGCACAAGGCCCGAATAGAGCAATAGGTTTTTTGAATTGTTTAACTTTGTTTATTTTATCAATATGAGCGTTAAGATGAACTTCCCCCAAACCTAACCTTCAAGAAAACCTTTTTGATCGGCCATGCCTCGATGATGAAGTTGTTGCTTTTTTCAGTAAAAACTCGAAGTTTATCCCTAAAAACTATTGCTCGATTCGGGTCCTGTGGATTTGTCGGTCCCGTTTTAAGCAGTTTTATGTACTTTGTTCCCCCCCAGTTCATTACAAAATTAACAGAAAGGGATAGTCGTAAAATAGATTTCTTTTAAAAATATTTTTTGGTGAAACTATTCTTACGCACCAGAGGGTTTTTTTTTTTGGCTTTAAGAGAGAATATTGGAGGCAATATTCACACCTAAAATTTATAGGTTTTTAAATTCCGATTTATATTTACCAGATTATCCTATAAAATCTGGTATTTTCATCCTTATTTTTTTGTTATATTTTGAATGCCAATATACGTTTTGAGGTCCCATGGACCATAATATACATAGGTAACATCTTTCAGCAATTGGTCCGTGTGTGTGTGTCTGTCTGTGAAAATATATATCAAAAATGATTGGATTTGTCTTGCTTTATGTACCTATACATAAAACAAGACCTACATAAATGAAAGTAGGTATCATGGATATACATAAATCAAATTTCAATTCTCTAGTACCTACCGTTCTCTTTTTAGGCATGATTCGTCAAAACCGCTAACGGTATATTTGATTTCAACCGAATAGCAGCGTGTTTTATGCATAAAATTAGTATGCTTAGGCAACAAATTTAACGGTCAAATGTTTACCGTTCTCTTTTTAACCAGAATTCGTGAAAACATAATATAGGGTGTCTCATAAAAATGTAAAAAATGAATCGTCCGCCATTTTTCTTGTTACCCACATCACATTTACCCTAAGCCCTAAGGAAAAGCAATTGTCCACCGGTGATACTCAATAATGAAATGCTTCCCCTCAAACAGACCATGTCAAGTACCTTGGGATGCACCCAGATAGAAGGTTAACTTGGCAACATCGCATAAAGGCCAAAAGAACTGCACTCAACATTTGATACAACAAAATGTATTGGACGTCACTCATCACTGTCATTGGAAAACAAACTTCTGGTGTACAAGACAATACTCAAACCCGTCTGGACATTGTAACCGCCCCGGCAGCTGTAATCCTAAGGGCTTGGGACACTTCTAAAGCAAGAGTTATTTGTAAATCTTTTGTGGACTCGTCCCTATAAATATAGAATTCGAAGGTCCCAAATTGACTCCAACTCTTGCCTTACAATTTAAGGACAAGTGAACGTCTACTAAAGTTAAAGAATTAAATAATTCCTTGGTTAGATAGTAATAATAATAATAATAGATATTTTTTATTAAATAATAAAATTAAAATACAAGATGTTTCAAATGTTCTTGAGAGCTATCGGAAAGGATCGTAATTTAAATGATGTAGAAGGACTTACGTGAGGAGATCAAAAAATCATACTCTGAGAACAGTTCACTTTCAACTGCCACGAGAGTTGATAGAAATTGTCCCAAAAAACCTTATTTCCCTCTTTCCTCTGATGACTCTTTTCCTTTCTTGGATAGACACTTAACACTAAATAATATTGGGTGTCTCTGGTGACAACATATGGCATTCAGCTATGGAGGGGACAGTTAGTAATTCTAACATCGAAATCTTGCAACGGTTCCAGAATAAAATACTGCGGGAAATAGTAAATTCTCCATGGTACGTGAGAAACAACGAAATTCATAATTATTTGAATGTTTTGCAAGTTAGAGATAAAATCCAACGACCAACAATTCAGTTCAAAGTATCAAGTTCGACTTGAAGGTCATGTCAACCACCTTGCTATCAGTTTACTTGACAATAGCAATACAATAAGACGTTTGAAACGTCAACATATCTTAGATTTAGCTCATAGTAATTAATGTAAACAAAATAGAAGTAGTTTTTTTTATTTTCTAATTTGGTCACCAAGTAGACATGTACAGTTATATTTACATAGTATTCTGTTAGTTTGTAGTAATTAAGAATGTTATTGTTGAATAACATTTTTATATAAACCATTACCACCCATCACCTTTGCTTATAGTCAAATGACTGATTGTAAATATTTTCTCAAAACAAAAAAAAAATCTTGTTGGCAGCATTAATGTTATCATTTTTATTTTTACTTTATCTTCCCATATACGAAGTATAGGTAAGTAAAGTATTGTATTGGTAATTTTTTTTTTTTCAACAATAACTGAAATTTAAAATAAGCGTACTTTTTACTGCTGTTTTTCGTTGCAGTTGCCAAAGGTCGCCTAAGTTGTTAAGAAATATTGAAAAGAAATGTATTGAACTTGGATCTCATCATAATCATCCAATTGGCCATGACCCTTTTCCTATCCCTAGAGCTTTTCATATTTAAACGTAATTAACGCAACTTGACGATCGCTTAACCATAACGGCTAAACTTTGAAACTTGAAATTTGGAACACCGTTTCTCTTAAATACTTAATTGAAGACTCAGCAGTAATTTTGTAAAGTTTTTCTCTTCCCTAAGGAAGATAAAAATCGAAATTTCAACTGAAAGTGATTTTTATTGCCTTTTAGGGGTATTTTTGTCTAAAATAGTTGAGGTGAAAGATAACGAAAAATGACCGGGAATGAATACATTCAATAGGTACCTACCTATAATAGAAACCCTGAAAATATAAGAAACTCGAAAGTTTGACCGGAAACATAAAGTAAAATTTTTAACTTTTATTTCACGCTAACGGCACCCCTGCCTAGAGTTGAACCAAGTTCAACTCTAGGCAGTTAACCTTCATAATATATCTGCGCACGTTAAAGAAGGTGATTTGACACTTATAAAAGAGATTTTGTGTGACTTAGAAAAAAACATGACATTTTACATTATTTTCAAAAGCAGGCAGGACAAATATAAATATGCAAAAAGCAGGACATGTCTGGTAACGCGTAACGCTACCTCTGCCGTTCAAAAACATCTCCGTGGCGAATTACTAGTTTAGAATTAATATATTACACTAGTGGTTAGTCCTTTGACCTGTAGACCTCACTCTGTAGTCAGTAGTACATAAAACTAAAACAAATCAAAGAAAAATCTTGGAGTTAAAACTCATCACTCTTGTACGAGTAAATTTGCATAAAATATTTTCAGTTTTTTTTTTTTTTGGATAAGATCGATTTGTTTCATTTGGCAACACTGCTTTACATTTTTTGGATACGAATGATATCATAAACCAATAAACCCAAACCATACGGTTAGGGAGAGCTGAAGAGACCAACGAAATCTTTTTCTTCTATTTTGGAAGCTTTGAACTACGAGGGATAGACCAGAGACAGGAATCAGGAATGTCTGGATAGCTGAATACTGGATTGAGTTGATATATGTAGTATAGAGGTAAGTGTTATGTAAAATAAAACAAGGGAGGGACCATGAAGAACCCAATATTTTACTTTCTTTAATGAACTTTACATCTTATTTTTTTGGATTTCTGGTGTTGGGGGTCCATCCCCCATTAAAATAAATGGTACTGAAAGTCGTACTAGACTTTCCCATCCTTATTCCAAAATTAGGTCTTTCGGTCTGACGTTGTACCTAAATACGCGCAAACGGCGCAAATATTTTATAAATTTCTATGGGTAGTATAAAATTTTATAAATTTCAATTGCGCAAAACGTTATTTCAATTAGTTTTGGCAGATTTAGGCTGTTGACGTTACTTGTTTGGTGGAAACATTACATTTGTGAGCCTCTACCGTGGCCCCAAAACCGAAATTTCTACAAAATATAAAAAATTATCCAATAAATGGATTGTGAATACCAAATTTGATCAAAATTGGAGGACTTTTACATTTGCTTTTTTTTGGAACCCTGCTGGGGCCTCTAAACGGGGTCCCTGGTGAAGTTACGCCTCCACGGACCAATGTCTTTAGGTGAAATAGGAAATGAAGTATTTGATTTTTGTTTTGGGTTCCCGGCAGACGATTTTTTTAGGTAAAAAAATGTAAAAATTTTCTGCAGGATTGCAATACTTTATCTTCTATAAGAAGAGAAAGTAAAAATATAGATATCTCCTACCGTTTTGGTTACACAATTAGTGATACAAAACACTTGAGTAAATCTAGGTATTATTTCATTAAAATATAGATTTGTGACTATTTGAATTACGCTTTGCCTCCCTATACGCGAAACTACGTATTTATATTAGCTTTTTTAAACAATAAATTCCCCTGCACTCTGTCTTCTAGTAGTAGTAGTAGTAGTAGCGGGTTTTCTCACGAAATCAACCGTTCTTCCCATTTATAGATGCATGATTAATTAAAATGTTAGAAACAGATTGATATGAGTTTATCGAAAATATTTTGATGGCCCTTGGCTGGAATTGTGATGTTCCAGGTCGTTCTGGTGCGTAGAACCGGCCATCGTGAGAACGAGTCTGTCTTCTTCCAATCTCTGCTGCGAGTGACCATAAAAATTTCATATGCTTAGGTGGTGAAGCACATAAACTTCTTTTTTCCAATGATTTCTGAAAATCATTCATGATACATATGTTAGGTATTGTTCATTATTATTGGTTTCAGTTCAGTATTTCGCGACCGTACCCTCTGTACGCCAATGATTAAACCCGTCATTTTGAAATCGAAAGGAAAAGATTGTTTGTCTACACTCAAATAAGAGAATCAACATGCAAAGAGATTGTGAGGCTCCTGTGATTCCTCGCAAAAACAAAAGTTCTCAGCCATTGGTAAGTTTTCATGATTCATAGAAGAAATTCTGTGTGATTTTTAATTTTGATGTATTTTGATAGATGGTATTCAAAATTAGATATAAAATTCATGGTGAAAGTTGAAATTTTGATAAAATGAAAGAAGAAAAGTTGATAAAATATTAAAATATATCAACAAAAATAATGTGTGATTTCAAAAATAGAAATATAGAAAGAATTAATTAATAGGTAGCACTGAATGCAAGTAATAATAATTATAATAAAGGAATGTCTTTGGTAACTTTAGGTTTTTTTGTTTAAGGAAAGATTTTAAATATTTTAATTTTCGTCTATTGACTTTTTCATTTTATAGATATGAATTGAATCATATCTCTAAAATGTCCAATTCTACTAAAATTTCAACTTTTACCATGATTTTTATATCTAACTAGCTGTTTGCATATGCTTCGCCACGGCATCGGCATCTAGTTTGGCGCCTTAGAGACATGGCCGTTCCCATTTAGGAATATAAAAAATAGATAAAACCTATTCGCAGACCTACCGAATGTACATACAAAATTTCATTAAAATCGGTTAAGCTGTTTTGGAGGATTATGGTGACAAACACCATGACATAAATGGAGAATTTTATAGATATAGAGAAGAGATTTTGAGTACCATCTATCAAAATACATGATTCATAGAAGGTACTCTTCGCATTTAGAAGATTTCCTTCAGTCTACAGGAGTGTTTATTATTAGTGAGTTCTTTTTTCGTCATTAAAAGTAAGAAATCAGTCCTTTTCAAGTGATCGTACTTCTAAATTTAAGAAGTGTTTCGGGGTATTTTTCATCCGAAAGGTTATCATTTCTAATATTGAAAAATGTTTTGTTGACAGTTGATCCAGTTTGAAAGTGGATCCCATTTTCAAAATGATGCCAGATATAAATTAGAAAATAATTTATTTACATTAAAAAATATAATATTGAATAAAATGTACAACTCATGAATCATTTTATGACTTTTGATGGATAACATGTCTGGGACAACTGGGTTGGGTCTTCGCATTAGCATTCGAAAGATCATCTGACTCTTTCCATTGGTCAATAAATTTTGCTATTCGATAAATTAATGTTTACCAATAATCGAGTTTTTTAACAATATCATTGAATTTTAATTCTGATGGAAATACAGAGTTTTAAATTGAAACCTAACTGGAACGATGCGATAAACATTCGTACCCTCCAGCCTGCTCCTACAATACACCTTATCTCTTAGGTACTCCGTGTATTCTTTAATTATAATTAGGGATGGGTTAGTCATCCACGAGTCGACTCATGACGACTCACTCATGAGTCGACTCATCTTTTTGAAATGAGTCGACTCTTCAAAGTGTCGACTTACGAGTATCTTTTTTTTTTTGAAAAAGCACAGAGATTGAGCTCTATGAGAGCTCGTGAGGTTTTCTTCTTTTGAAACGTCTATATAGGTTGCCAACCTCGAGGTAATGGACGGCTCAGGATTGACATTTGACGTGATCTCGGAGACCTTCTTGGTGGAAAGAGGCATTTTTTTAATCGAATGTACCAAGGGGCATTGACTTTGGGTCTCAAAACATTATTCTGAAATCTTTCTATTATTTACATATTAGAATCAGCGGAACAGCCTCAGAGCTGAATACCACATTAGGTCCATAAAAATTTTACAACCTTATTATAAAACAGAAGCTTGATTTCGATGTTGCAGGCTAATACAGATATATTATTATTATTGGTAATCCTAAAATCAGCAAATTAAATTTTTCCGATTGTTTGTTGATTACTGAACGAAAATTATGTTTTTTTCTGATAACGATTAATTGTGATATCTTCTTAATGTATTCACCGAAGTGGGGGACGTTTATTTGGTAGATATCACTTCTGTCGATTGGTTTTATTATGTCTTTCTGATAAAATAAGTTGTTTTTAAAGTTAGCACTCGAAAAGAGTCGAGATCGAGAGTCGACTCGACTCATGTAAGTGAGTCGAAAATCCCATCCCTAATTATAATCAAGTAAACCAGTTCACACAAGAAATACGCTGTTGTTGATGCGATGCTGTAGGTAGAACCGAGATAGCGGATGATATATTTGTTCCGTGCGATAGTTTGGGCAGTATAGTATTAATACATTAAAAAAAATATTTTCTCAATCATTTTCTTTTCATACCAAAAACGTGAGACAGAATTACATTACCTAAGTATTTCTTTACTGATTTTTTTTTTAAAAAAAATTCAACATCCTGTAAACACTAACCTGATATACAGGCTGTTCAAGTTATCGTTGACCATAGATAAAGCAATTTATTAAAAATGTAAAATATCTATTTAGCAAAAGCGCAATGTAGCATCATTTTCCTTATTTTGTCATGTTAAAATAAAAATTAATCGGGTTATCGGGAGAGTCCAAATGTTATTTTTGTAGTTTACAATGATTTTTTTAACCATGTTATTTCGATAACTTTGGGCAGTATAGTATTAATACATTAATAAATTTTAATGTTTTAGTAAATATTAATACATTAATAGTAATTAGTAATTAATACATTAATACTTACTAATTACCTAAAACTTTACGGTCATCAAAGTAATTTTGTCTCAACACAATTTTTCCACATGTTTCATAAATATCTTCAAATTGAAAAAAAAAAATGTCTAAGAGAGTTATGGACATATTTGTGACGTTAGGTTTACGTAAAAATGCGAATAACTAAAAAACAAAGCTTTTATTTAATAACTACATTGTTCCTTATATTACAGGTACCAAAAAGTTATCCATTGAAAAATGGAAGATGTGAGCCTTCTTACACGTCTCCTCTTCAAACTAGCAGTGATAAAAGACTTCAAACAGGGCATATTTACTGTAATATTCCATCCTCGCAATATACAGGTATTTATCTATACTTACTAATATTATAATCGCAAAGCACAGTTGATATAGGAAAACTTGGAGCTTACCTACTACCAATTCTAACCAAATACTATCACTCCCAGGAACATACCAAATGTCGTTCACTCCCTTTGTACAGTTGATATAGGAAAACTTGGAGCTGACCTACCAATTCTAACCAAATACCATCACTCCCAGCAAATACCAAATGTCGTTCACTCCCTTTGTCTTTTTTTTTTTTTTTTACTCAGAAACAGTAAAATTAATGTCAGCTGAAGAATGTGCTAAAATTGTTTTTACTGTCCCCCACCCCCATCCAAACACCTACCCGTTGGTCTGCTCGAGATGCTAATCTAAATGACTGGCATTAAACAAAATCCAGGTATACGTCATAATACTGACAGCTTTAGAGCCTCCCCAAAAAATCATGGTCTACGACTTCAGGAAAATTATCAGAACAAAAATAAGTCAAACCGTTTACGAGTTATAGCAAATTTTCTAATGTATTATACGAATTTGTAAGTCACGGTCTGATACCTTAAATTTTTTCGCGAGAACATATTTAACTCTAAAGCAAGAACATTTTAGGTGGCCTCCTAATCCTTAATTTAGGACATAGTTTTCAAAATTATGACCAGCAATGCCAGAGTTACGAGCTCGAAAGCGGGATCGAGTAAAATGAGATTTTGAAAATACTACTAACCACCCAGAATGGCCTTGTCACTAGGGCCCCTGGCAAAACATATGGACAAGAAATCTGTGTACAGTATACCCACCCCTTCTATTTTTTTTTGCCCTTGAAAAACAAAAATAGCAATATAAGAATCTCAGCGAAGTACGTGCGAAACTGTTAGTACCACATACGTTTGAAAAACTCCCCGTGATGAAATACTTTGAAGTGTTTATTTTTTGTTTTTACCTACAGAATCATCACTACCCGACACTGAGGAGGAATTCCCGCCACCTCCTTCTCCTGTTAGTTCCAGCTATTCAGAGTTGAGAAGGGCGGCGCAGTATCAACAAGATTATGCAACATACGGACCTTCTTCCCAAGTAAATATTGATTTTTTTGCCATTATATAGCATAAATTAATAACAATGACAATTAACAATAATGGAATGCTTCCCCCGCAAAAAAAAATTCTATAAAATCGTTTTTTTACTATTGCTGAATCTGTGTAGTTCCTATTAGGAAAATATCAGTACAAAAAATTCTGAACTGGATTATTTTTTTGGCCCGAAAAGCATCATATAAGTTGGAAAAAAAAATCGAAAAAAGTGGAAAAAGTCCTATATGATGTATTAAGAAAAACAGGATTGTATGAGACACTATAACAAAAAAAAATGGAAAAGAGAAACATATTGTTTTTTTCTCATCTCTTTTAAATTTTATAATTTGTAATATAGGCCCCTTTTCGAGGGAAGCATTTGTAGGATTGTAAAATATTTTTTATTAGAATGAATATTTTATATCAAAGATAAACTGGCACCTCATAATTAGGTCCGCTTAATATATGGCCAATACCACAGCATTCAATTATATTTAATTGTCATCATACATTTTTTCTTGGAGGCTAATAATTGACATTAGTTTGAACTCCAGTTCAACTTTAACAGCGAATAAAAACTTATTTGGAGCTGCCCAGTGGCTACGATGATGCCATCTAATGATGATCATAGTTTTTTGATTATATTATTTCAATAAAATGGTCAAAAGTGATTCATCTGTTCTTGTATTTCAGTAAAAGAATTATGTTTTTGATTACAGAGTTCCAGCATGTATGAGTCAATCTACGAACCAATTAATCCAAGACCTCCAAGTGATATGTCTTCAAGATCAAATTACTCGCTCTACTCTTCAAATATTCCTCCTCCTGAGACAGAGGTTGATGCCCTTACAGACCTTCTGGTTAATTCTTTGGATACTTCATCTGACTCTGATATTTTTGGTAAGCATTGCGACAATTCGACGGTATTAAATCTTTCTGAATTAATTGTGCCAATGTACCACGATTACGAGCATCGTCAAGCTGAAGGCGTTGAATCAATTTTGGGTTATTATTTTTCAATGATGAACCTTTGGAATCGTCAAAAAAAAACTCCTTCGAAATTTTATATTTTACGTTTTAAGGTCCAAAATTCGAATGAAAATAAATCCGTTTGTATGTCGTGATGGGAACTTAGCGGTGACCTATTTGGCCTCTTTGTGGAATATGCGTCCCGTTTGGGGTCATTTTCTGTAGAATCGACAAGTATCTCGAATTCTGTTGGAGTTACAAAAAGATATTGTGACTAAACTTTCATTTATTGATTATTTTTTTCCTTTTTTTTAGCGGTGTTCATTAATCCTGTCTAATAATGAGAATGGCAAGCGCTAGAGACTTGAAATTTTGTGTGTATGTCATGATCGGTCAACGCTAAGTGGCAAAAGTGTCCTTCACGATGTGCGGTGTAGGTTATGGGTGGCGGCGAACAAACGGATATTTTTTATTCAATTTATGGATTCTACGCTAAGTGGCAAAAGTGTCCTTCACAATGTGCGGTGTAGGTTATGGGTGGGGGCGAACGAACGGATTATTTTATTCAATTTTTGGATTCTACGTAACTGCGTAAAATATATTTTTTTTATTATTAATAATTTTTTTAGCCGGTAAAATAATACACCCTGTGTCACATTGGGATAGTTTTTATCACCCTTGCATAATGTTAAGCCAAAAGCATTATATCTTTTTATTAATTTTCATCACAGATGTGCAATGTCAAGTCGAAAACGTATTTTTTCGAAGACTATTTATTACTCATAAGTAAGGTCATTTTTTTTTAGATCAGCGTCAAATAAATTTGTCGCCCATATAAAACAAAAGTAAATTTCTTTCTGAACAAATGACGGGGATGGTCTGAGAGCTATTCAAATCTTATATAAAACAAAAGTAAATTTCTTTCTGAACAAATGACGGGGATGGTCTGAGAGCTATTCAAATCTTATAAAATTAAAATTTATGAATTTTGTTTAGGTGAGTGTTGCAAATGTGAAGAAAGAATTATAGGCGAAGGATCAGGTTGTACTGCCATGGATAAAGTGTACCATATCAGTTGCTTCACGTGTGATCATTGTTCTGTGCAATTAGAAGGAAAACCTTTTTACATTTTAGAAGGACATGCTTACTGTGAACAAGGATATTTGGTAAGTTGAACCAACGTAAACAATTACGAAACTTGTGTTCGAAACGTAGTTTCAAAATTAAGGAATTGCTTATTGCAATGTAGTGTACCAGTGTATTTTGTTATTTTAATGGCACTCTGTATATATTGGGATATATGATAGTAAATCTCTAAATTACTACGAAAATGATCAACTGACAACACAAAGTTGAGTTATACTGTTCATACTAAACGTTTTGAAGAACACTATGTTTGGCTCTATTACGAAGAGCACCATACACAGGTAGACGAGACGAAGTTTCCTATATCAATCCCCGTCGATTGGAAAAAAACTCAATGTAACGATAAATGTATATTTATTTGCTTCTATGTATGTATCACTAATTGTTTAGCCAAAACGGAAAGAGATATCGAAAAATTTATGGGAATACCCCCCCCCTCCCNCCCCCCCCCCCCCCCTCAAACCATAGCCTGGAACCTCGTGATTCAAAAATGTCGAACCCCTTTCAAGTTATGACCGATTTTTGACCAAATTCAGCCGATCACGGTCCGATATCTTATATTTTGTCGCGACAACATATCAACTCAAAGCGAGAAAGTTTTAGGTGGCATTTTAAACCGTAATTTATGAGGTAGTTTGCAAAAAACAGTCCAACCGTTTTCGAGTTATTGCCGATTTCTCGTTTTTTTTTTTTTTTTTTTNTTTTTTTTTTTTTTTTTTTTTTTTTTTTTTTTTTTTTTTTTTTTTTTTTTTTTGTAATGGAAATCATAGAATACTATTAGCACGGGAACGGACATGCCTCTAAGGCGCCAAACCTTAGAGGTCGTAGCGAAGCACGGACAATCAGCAAGGTAATTAATACATTTGTGTGTGGGGTACACATATAATTCAGCCTCCTGCGAGTGACCTTGGTAACTTTTTTACCTGAACTCAACAAAGAATCATCCTTGTTCAAAAACAAATTTCGATCAGAAATTTTGGATCTGTTTTAAAAAATATATCTCGCTCAGCACTTTGTTATGAATGTTATCACGGCGCCATATTGGACTAAAATACTATGGTCCTAAATTTCACGTGAATTTATTGGTGTAATAACTTTGTTCATGGTGTAACCAAAAAAATAAGAACTTTAATCGTCTTATGATAATTATAGAGTTTATGAGGAATTGAAGATAGGGTTTTGAAAATTTGTATGCTTTGATGTTGACACAATCATATTTCTTGTCGACTATGTTTCCAGGATACTCTAGAAAAATGTTCCGTGTGTGTGAAACCTATCCTAGAAAGAATATTACGTGCAACAG
This sequence comes from Pachypsylla venusta, assembly GCA_012654025.1. Lineage (NCBI taxonomy): Eukaryota > Metazoa > Arthropoda > Insecta > Hemiptera > Aphalaridae > Pachypsylla > Pachypsylla venusta. Next base: position 48,071,148 of record CM022874.1, read on the forward strand.
GTCGGCCTTATCATCCGCAGTGTTTCACTTGTGTCGTGTGTGATAAGAGTCTCGATGGCATTCCCTTCACCGTAGATGCTACAAATCAAATCCACTGTATTCAAGATTTTCATAAGAAATTCGCTCCAAGGTGTTGTGTATGTAAACTCCCCATCATGCCTGATTCGGATAAAGATGAAACCGTTCGTGTTGTAGCACTAGACCGAAGTTTTCACATTGATTGCTACAGATGTGAAGATTGTGGTCTTGTACTTTCTTCTGAAGCGGAAGGCAGAGGTTGTTACCCACTTGATGATCATGTTTTATGTAAAAGTTGTAACGCCAAACGAGTCCAAGCTCTTACTTCAACTATGGTTACAGAGTTATAATTGATCTTGTCTTACATACATGTTTTATGTAAAAGTTGTAACGCCAAACGAGTCCAAGCTCTTACTTCAACTATGGTTACAGTCAATGTCATTTTGAATAATCCAGGCATGATTTGTTTTGCTTCCAAACTACCGAAGGTAGGGAAGCTCTGTATTTATGCAGGCTTTGAACATAAAAGACGCGTGTGTGCTTTGTATTTATGCAGAATTTGAACATAAAAGACATGTGTGTGTGCTTTGTATTTATGCAGGGTTTGAACATAAAAGTTATGTTTGTGTGCTTTGTAATTATGCAGAGTTTGAACATAAAAGATATGTTTGTGTGCTTTGTAATTATGTAGGGTTTGAACATAAAAGACATGTGTGTGTGCTTTGTATTTATGCAGGGTTTGAACATAAAAGATATGTTTGTGTACTTTGTATTTATGCAGGGTTTGAACATAAAAGATATGTTTGTGTGCTTTGTAATTATGCAGAGTTTGAACATAAAAGATATGTGTGTGTGCTTTGTATTTATGCAGGGTTTGAAGATAAAAGATATGTTTGTGTGCTTTGTATTTATGCAGGGTTTGAAAATAAAAGATATGTTTGTGTGCTTTGTATTTATGCAGGGTTTGAACATAAAAGATATATTTGTGTGCTTTATAATTATGCGGGGTTTGAACATAAAAGATATGTGTGCTTTGTATTTGTGCATCCGTGGCAGAGTGTGCATAACACTCGTCCTGCACCAGGGAGGTACAGAGTTCGAATCCTAGTCGGGTCGAAAATTTAAGATTTTTTCCCCAATATTTTCTACTTTGTCTGGTTTTGTTTTGGGGTAACTTAGCCTTCTGAGGATAATTGAGTAACAGTGGTAATTTTATTGTTATTCTAGTAACAGCGGGTTTTCTGTTCTTATTTGTAGTAGATGCATTATTAATTAGAATGGTAGAAACAGATTGATACGAGTTTACCAAAAAGATTTTGATAGCTCTTGGCTGGAACTGTGATGGTATGCGTTCCAGGTCGTCCTGGTGCGTGGAACAGGCCACCGTGAGGACGTAATTGTGGTAATAGCGACATGTGGTAGCATTATGAGGTAATTGTTAAGTACATATTGGTATATTGAAGCGATTGTTAGACAATATCTTCTAATGCTGTGATGTCCACAAAATTATGATATAATAACACAAAAGAAATATTCATTTACATTACATTTATAAAGATATCTATAGTGTGTTAAAAAATATGTTTGTACATACGAAGTTTTTGTCTCAAAATCAATGAAGTTGATAAGGGGACAATCTGGGGACCCTAGTGAAAACGGGTGAATTATATTTACGCCCTCAAAATACTTTCCATCTCTTGTTTACATATATTTATTTGTTCCTTAATTTGTAATTTCTGACAATAGAACTTATATCAATCTGATCGAACACCTTCCCCATTGCGGGCCCTGTTGTTACACGCCTGCACTAGAATTCATTAATTTTCGTTTTATTGCCATTTCTATTTCTGGATTTAGGTTTGAAAAAATAGTGGAACTAGGTTGATATCAGGTTACCGAAAAAGTTTTACGGGCCTTAGCTGATATTGTGGTGGTATGTCCTAGTGCATAACATCGGCCATCGTGGGAATAACTTATTGAGTAATTTAGGTTGGAAGAACATTTATTTTTCAACAAATAACAATACAAATTGATCAATATATTTGACTGAACGAAGTGATATCTAGTTTTAATTCCAGGATTTGTCCCTAAATATCTGTTTGTACCATGATATCTCTGAACACTTTGTCCGATTTGATGAAACTTAGTATGGTCATTTATAATGTTCATAGAATTTGGTGATTCATTTTTGGCCACCCGGGACTTCATAGTGGCAATTTTAACTGAATTCACAGAACTACTAGTATTGATATTTCAAAGGGAAGTCCGTTTTTCGTTTAGTCATTAGAAACCTGTTAAGCTGAAGACCTTTTTTTATTTATTTATTTTTTATAAAAATGTACATACTTCTCATTTCCGTACAGAAAATAATTCTTTATTGCTTAAAGTTTAGAAATTAAGATTATTTTAACTCCCAATATTATAAAAAGAAAAAAATCGCTTCTAGTTTACATTCCATGAAATTGTTTTACCGCCAGCGTATTTATTATATTATATTAGTTAAGAGCGTTTATAATTTTAATTCATTGCACCTTTTATCTTCACAGGACATTAAGGTTAATTCTTTAACCCTAGATTTCTGGAGTACTTTTTTGTACGTTATTGCTGGGCATGCGTCATTTTGACTCATCACTCATATTTTCTTGATGACTCACCAAAAACTAGCGATATCGCTGGACATACGCCAAAATTACTCACCAAAAACTAGTGTTATCGCTGGACATACATCAAAATTACTCACCAAAAAACTAGCGTTATCGCTGGAAATGCGTCGAAATGACTTAGTAACTTTTACGAAAAATTACTTTAGAAAAACAAACAAACAAATACGTCTGTGCTCACTTCAACATCTCACTTGAAACTGAATGTGCGAGGAATACATGGAGTCTCAACGTGATCAAACAAAAAAGAGGGAGGGGGGGAATAGAACCAATCACACCTATGAGTCAAAATGACTCATGTCCAGCAATGAAAAATTATATTTAATGATTGACGTCCATAATAATTTTCAATTCGTTGGTGGTTGACATGGTTCTGGGGACTGGGCCATGTCAACTAACAGCTTTCAACAATAGATGTATGCTAATACATCTATTGTTAAATCCAAGAAAAGAGCCGACATTTCTTGCATCCTTCAGGAAATTGAACCCACGTCTACCGCATGTACAGCCAGTGTAATGACTTCTATACCAGAGAGTTTTCTTCGTATATTTAGATGGTTGATGGCGGCAATTATATGAAAGCAAAAATCGATCTTCTCCTGAATAGTAAATGGGCAATTTTTATTTGAGAGATTAGTACATGGATTTCCCTTATCGGGGGTGATAGCAGGAGGACATCGTGTTGGTAAATAAAATATTGAAAGCCAATAGATACACCAAAAAAATATTTTGATAAAACCTTTTAAATGAGCTATCTAGGACGTCTCCGTGGCAGAGTGTGCATCACACTCGGCTTGCACCAAGGAGGTTTCGAGTTCGATTCCTGGATGGGTCGAAAATTTGATGAAGGTTTTTTCAAAATTTCTACTTGGTCTGGTTGAGATTTGATTGGGGGTAACTTCCTAGGGACAGTTGAGTAGCTATGGTAATAGCGACAAGTAGAAGAATTATAAGGAAATTGTTAAAGTGTAGCTTAGTGATATTGGAGTGATTGTTGAGAATACCTTGTAATGTTTGATGCCCACAAAAATTGTGACTTAATAACATAAAGAAATATACATTTACATTTTTTACATAAGATATCTAGGGGGGTTGTTTCTATTTAGGGACTATTTTAACGACTCAAAAATGAGAGCCTATATCCTTCTCCCCCCCCCCAAAAAAAAGAGAGGAAAAAACAGTAAAATTTTATATCCTAGAAACACACTCCCAGTTCCATCTTTCGCCATTCGCGAGATAATAGTTGCTGAAGTTTTGAGGGCCAAGCAAAACAATACGAAACCAAGAAAAATGCTATACTTAACACGAAACAAGATTCGATGTATTTTTATAAAACAGTACGAAAAGAAATGTGGAGATTTTATCATGTCCCCTTAATGAATTATGATTATTATTGCATAATAATCTTACAAAACAAATTAATAAGTTTCTTCAAAAAAAAAAAAAAAAAAAAAAAAAAAAAAAAAAAATAANCTAAAAAAAAAATGCTATACTTAACACGAAACAAGATTCTATGTATTTTTATAAAACAGTATGAAAAGAAAGGTTGGGATTTTATTATGTCCCCTTAATGAATTATGACCCAATTCAGTGCGGTCTTCTGCGCCATCTGTGTTATATTATTATTGCATAATAATCTTACAAAACAAATTAATAAGTTTCTTCAAAAAAAAAAAATGCTATACTTAACACGAAACAAGATTCTATGTATTTTTATAAAACAGTATGAAAAGAAAGGTTGGGATTTTATTATGTCCCCTTAATGAATTATGACCCAATTCAGTGCGGTCTTCTGCACCATCTGTGTTATATTATTATTGCATAATAATCTTACAAAACAAATTAATAAGTTTCTTAAAAAAAAATGCTATACTTAACACGAAACAAGATTCTATGTATTTTTATAAAACAGTATGAAAAGAAATGTGGAGATTTTATTATGTCCCCTTAATGAATTATGGCCCAATTCAGTGCGGTCTTCTGTACCATCTGTGTTATATTATTATTGCATAATAATCTTACAAAACAAATTAATAAATTTCTTCAGATGCATTCCTTTTGCTCTATCCCCTGGAGTTGGCAGCACTCAGTCGTACAATCGTGACTTTGAACACAAGCTGCTCATTATATCACTTGTTATTTGATGAGGACTTAGCTCTTTTGAGTTGAATTCTTTACTTTGCGGCTTGCTAACTCACTTTATATTTTTCATATTCCATAGCCCATCATTAAGATAATGGAAATTTTCAACACCAATACCTTTATTAACTTTCAGGACATCATCTGTTGACAGGGCAGTAAGCCCTACTGCTAAAGCATGTTGTTTACCCTCCGCCATGATACTAACTATGGTACCTTTTGGTACTGGAGTAATAATAGCACCCGGAGATGTTAGACCTGGACACATGATATTGGCTCCGCTCAGTACAAACCGTATAGCACCTTTATCCACTTGTTCCATTGGCAAAATAAATGGATATTTGTGTAAAAGTTTAAGTGTTGGCATCCATGGACCTTCTCTGTGTCTAAAAAACAACAAATCACCCACTCCATTTATGATGATTTCTATGTGATCATGGCACTTCACCAATCTGAATATGTCTTTCTTCGGTAGAATCGTGTCTAAATATGTGTCTAATGATGGATAAAGTTCTAAGATTTTACTTCTGATTCCTTTTTGTACTGAAGACTTCAACTGCTGAACACCTGAAATGCTCTCCTTTTCATCAAATCTAGAAACAATAAAAGTACTACCTATTACCAGGTTGAATACACCAGTTCCCTTGAAATCATATCAGGTCGAGCGTATTGAGTAAAAGCGCCTGAAGTGTTTTTGTTTTTTCGGAGTGCAAGCAGCCTCGTGAGGACTAAAGAGTAGATTGCAGAGAAAAGGAATTTTCACATGTATGTAATTTATATATTAAGATATGTTAATAAAGCATAGTATTGCATTGTCACAACCTAGATTTGTGGGTATCGCAGGATTATAGGGGCACTGCAGTACATATTTCTTTGGTATTGTAATGCCGCCACTGGTCGCTACTCACGTTAAAGTTAAACTCTTTGAATAACATGTTAATTAAGTGTTAAAAAATAATGGTGCTTTGTTTAAATTTAATTTATTTAAAAGTTATCACATTAAAATAGCCACTTAATTGTCCTCACGAGGCTGAGTGCACCCCAAACAACCAAGCAAAGTTCCGCCAGTATTCGAATCCGGGTCTAGGCCAGGGATGCTGCCATATATTGTTTTTGAGTAAAAGGCAGAACGAACTTTTACTTTTTCAGTGATTTCGAGGTATTTATTGTAAATATTGTTACTTAAAATACATCAGAAGGAAAGTGAGAAAATGTAGATGTAAAATTAATAAGGATGATGTTAAGTGGAACATAATATCACTACTGTTTTTCGGCAATAGCAGTATACACCACATGTATGCGAACTAATATTCTGCTGATAAATGAATCCTTATTTTCTTTTTCATTCATGCACATTTTCTAAAAGAAAAGTGTTTGATGTGGGAAATATCAATTACACATCGTGCCAAATTCGGTTCTCCAATAAATTTCCTAAGCTTGAAATTAATATCGTACGCAGAAATGAGCTTTTTGTTTCAGAATCATCAAATTGGTGAAAATAGTCCATTTAACACTCATGAGGCTGTTGGAACCATTAGGGGAAGACAACTCCAGGGTTAGAACTTTCCTTAGAGAAGGGGAATTTTTTTAATGAGGTATGGCTCTAAAAACAATTTTTAATTTACCCTCCAGTCGGGGTTAGAAGTAAGAATGTAAGGAAAGATGTTTTGAAAGTCACTTCATTTTGTTCTTTCAAAAGAAATGCAAACGTGAATCGCACCCTTGAGATAAATCTAGATAACGTCCCCGCCGGTCACCCATTAGCCAATCGAGTTTTTATACAGACATACACTTACTTTTTGAACATGATCAATACACAAAGAAAATATCATAAAATTTGAGAATTGTGATTGAAGTTAAGATTAGAAGTTTGAACGAATGAGAACTGATTACTAAACGCTAAAATATTTATAAATGCTATTATTATACTTGGTGGCGTTTTGATAAGATTTTAAAGATTTTGTTTTTTGTTGATACTTTTGATTTTGGAGTACACTGTTGTCGTATTGAAAATGTTACAGTACAGCGGAAGATTAGGGACATGAAAAAAGTAGCAATACTTTTGCACACACTACTTGCGATATTTTTTTCGATATTTTAGTTTTAGTGGTATCAATACTTTTCCACCGATACTACTTACTGAGTATTTTTTTCCATACTTAACAAAACACACCGAGTGTGTTTTGTTAAGTATGCGAGTACCCAAAACAATTTGAACTGTTAGTTTCTGAATAATTAATATACCTAAAATTCGTTGTTAATAAAAAAAAAAATCCGGCCCGGGATTTGAACCCTTACCCTATGGTTCAGAAACGTAGCCTAAGGCCCGATCCTACCACGACGAGTTTTCAGAGAGTTTCATTCTAACAAGAATGTAACTCCTGAAAACTCGTCGTGGTGGGATTGGGCCTAAGTGTTTGAAGAGGTCTCCTCTAGGAGTTGCGATGCTACACAATGTTCAATGCATGCTTCTAGAGAATGAAAAAAATGAGGATAATAATAATTATCCAAAAGACTATTGTCTATTGGGGAATTGGAAAAATAGAGTCCCGTCCGCAGTATTGTATTGTGAATCCGCGGTCAGAGTAATATTAAATCTTTGAATAACATGTTAATTATAAGTGTTAAAAATATTAACTTTTAAATAAATAAAAACAAAACACTTACCAAAAACACTATTTATAATTAATTATAAAGAAACTAGTTTCAAATCATTCGATTCATCGTCAGTCATGTCGAGTCGAAGGATGAAAGTTGAGTCAACTTCCATCCTTCGACTCGACTAGACTGATGATGAATCGAATGATTCGAAACTAGTTTCTTCATAAATAATTATAGATAGTGTTTTTGGTAAGTGTTTTGTTTTTATTTATTTAAAAGTTAACAGAGTAATATTATCGGGGTATTTCTCCGGCGCACTTCTAATTACCCGAAAAAGGGTAAATAGACAGTGATTGGCAACACTGTCTGATAGATAAAAAATTGGTGAATTTATTCAAATTAAAAATCAAGTATAGTCTGTATAGTTTTTGTTCATCATTTCAATTTTTTTATTCATAAATTTCATAGTTTAGTTAGGTATAAGTAAAAATTAATTTATTAGATACATAGTTACTCAAATTTTTGAGCATGAAGCAATCATGTAGCTGTCGATTTTAAATTCGTCTTTATTGAAAAGCTGTGCTAGACTTTACTCATTCATTCGGTTCATTTTGGGTAACCATAGAATTTTGCGTCATTTTTAGTTGGACTTAAAATTCATCTCTTTCAAACTACATAATGGATGAAGATTACGATGACGAACAAAGTCACCGTTGGGAAAATGACATGGGTGATGTTGATTCAGATGGTGGAGACGATCCTATGGGAGACCCGCAGGAAGTTTTGAAAGAATGTTTAGATAAATTCAGTACCCCTGACTACATTATGGAACCAGGAATATTTTCTCAATTAAAGAGATACTTTCAGGCAGGAGGTAATCCAGAACAAGTCATTGAGCTATTGTCACAAAATTACAAAGCCGTGGCGCAAATGGCAAACCTTGTTGCAGAATGGCTCATTCTTGGTGGTGTCAAAGTAACAGAAGTTCAAGCGATGGTAGAAAATCACTTGAAGGATATGATTCTTAAAACATTCGATCCCAAAAAAGCTGATACTATATTCACAGAAGAGGGAGAAACGCCAGCGTGGTTAACAGAAATGATAGAACACCCTACTTGGAGATCTCTCATATACCGGTGATTATATATATTTCGAGTCTTATTTTATTTGTATGTACGCTTATCTATCACGCATATGCATAATCAATTTGCGAACATGAAATGAGCATCACACTGCTTGCACCGTCTCGGGTCCGGACAGGTCGAACATTTTAGATGTTTTTTTTTCTTCATAGAATATGAAAACATCTTATTCTGGTTGTGTTCGGGCTAAATTTCTTTGGGCTGCATTTGGAGACATCATTGAAAACATTTTTGAGAGAACAAAAATCACCATCCTACGTGTAGAACTTTATTGGGGGGTTACATTTTGTATATAAGACAACCTAATATCACGCAAATGGCCAATAATACCTAGACTCACTGACTCATCATATCCTCCCTAAGCCGGAATAAATTGAACGTCGAAACTGTTCTATGAAATATATTGTTTTTAAATACAACTGACTTCTATGTCGCTATAAGTTGGAGCCTCAATCGCGACCCCTCTCAACTGGGGGCATGCACGTAGGATGGTGATTTTTGCTACAGAGATTACAAAAAAAATCAAAGTTCTACTGAAAACAAATCACACAGCCAACACTCACAAAACCGGAGGCAATGCACTCTCAATAACCTTTCTACAACCATGCAAAAGTATAAAAATTGACCATGTTTAGAACGAGGAAACTTAAATTATTTAACTCTCGTCTTTTTCAGGTTAGCGGAAGAGTACCCGGACTGTTTGATGCTTAATTTTACAATCAAGCTAATATCAGATGCTGGATTCCAAAGAGAAATCACAAGCATTTCAACTGCTGCTCAGCAAATTGAAGTCTTTTCCAGAGTTCTGAAAACTTCAATATCGAACTTCCTGGAGTTCTCCGATGATTGGCAGAGTAGCGTGGAAGAGTGTGCCAAGATGGTTTGTCATGGCCAACATACATATGTTTACAGTCAAGTCTTGTTGCAAGTTCTGTCCCAAGAATTTAAAGGTGGCTCTAAAATTAAACGATTAGCTCAAGAAATTACTAAGTGTGCACAAAATAATGGCAATGATATAACACCTATTACAATGGCTTTGAATGGAGCTGCCTTTTATCCGCAAGCTAATCAAGCCTTATCTTCAATGCTATCTCGCAGTTCACTGAATCCCGCTGACATTACTGTCTTGTACAAGCTCTACAGTTCACCGGAACCCCCACCCATTGATTTGATTAGAATACCTCAATTCTTAGAACTGTTGACAGATTCGTTGTTTAAACCAGGAGTCAAACTTAACCCTGAGCATAAACCAAAATACATTTATCTACTGGCATACGCCTCCAGCGTGTACGAAGTTTCAAGTGGAAAAAAATCTAAACAGAAATGTTTCAATAAAGATGATCTGAAGACTACAATCCAGGCCATTGAAAAGGTGCACACAATTTGTAATAGTACAAAGAGTTCTAATGAGCTCATTGCCGAGATTACTACTTTGTTTCATTGTATAAGGTACCCTGTTGTTTCAGTTGGAATAATTAGATGGGTTGAGTGTACTGTGACAGAACCAAGCTATTTTAAATTGTGTACTGAACACACGCCAACTCATCTCGCTCTCTTGGATGAGGTGGTAACATGTCACACATTCCTACACCACAAAGTACTACAACTTTTCATTCAATTATTTGAATCGAAACAAGACGAACTTGAAATTTTAGTTCAATTGGAAATGAGGAAAATGTTATTAGATCGAATGGTCAATTTACTTTGTCGAGGTTGTGTTGTACCCGTTGTAAAATATGTAAAACAATGCTGGCAGCGTGGAGATACAGACATTTCTCTTATAAGATATTTTGTGACGGAAGTTTTAGAAGCCATTACACCACCCTATACACCAGAATTCGTTCAACTTTTCCTTCCTATTGTAGAAAATGATGAAATCACAGGGACTATGAGAGGAGACGGGGAAAATGATCCGGTTTCCGAATTCATCGTACATTGCAAAGCACACTTTATCATGCAAAATAACTAAGTCGATAGAAATGAATTGATACTTACTTATACTTGTGATACAACAATACAGAATACTTACATGCTGTTGAGATGACAGAAAAACTTTTCAAGTAAAATGTGCGCCATCTGCCCGGGGTTAAAAAATTGATTGTAGCCCTCGAATATTCTTGGAGGTAAATCATTTTCAGTTGACATGAACTTGGCGCTTATATATGATATCGCCCCCTTTGTGGGGAAATTGTTTGGTGACATAAACTTGGCAATTTATTGTGATATTTTATGATCTTAGAAATAATACAAAGTTCCACATCTTCTCAGTAGCGGATACAGGGGGGGGGGGGGGGNGGGGAGGGGGGGGCGATCGCCCCACCCCCCCTCAGCTTAGCCCCACGCCCTTCGAAAACAGACTTTAGAAATTTATGTTTAAAAGAAAACGCATTCATGCTTCAATTTCGTGTGTGATATATTCATACTAAAAATTACAGATTCAATTTCATCAATGAATATGGCTAATTGCGAAGTCTGTTAGTTAATAGTCGAGCTATTTTCCTTGAACATCTTGTATAGACTTATTTCCTAAAAAAAATCATTTTTAATAAGTACTAAATATCACATCAGATTTGAGCTCAACGCTTGATCGCCCCCCTCCCTGAACTGAAGACCTGTATCCGCCACTGCATCTTCTGGAAGAGGATAGCAGTGACTGAGCATTGATACTGTTTGGCTACATGTTTCCTTCTTGAAAAACTGATTGTTGAACATTGACTGAGAGTCAACTGCATTCGAATTGAAAGAAATTGATGGAAGTTGTTAAGAGATTTATTTGTTAAATCCATGTAAAAGTTATAATGTGCCGTTTAAGATGGGTATCTAATTTAGTAGGTACTCGTTTTATTTTGAAGAATCCTCACAAGTTCTTTCCTTGCACCTTGATAATCACATTACGTCTTACGATTATTACAATGTGACATTACATGGATAAATAATATTAATGATTAGAATTACAGTACAGGTTGTGAGGCCAAAGGCAAGAAAAGATTCACCCAATTGGCTTTATATGTTTCAATCCCATCACTCAGATCCAACTCGGCAGTATAAAGATTGAATAGTGACAGTCTCTTGCCCTTAACCTCGGATCTGGAATTTCAAAATTCCAGATCCGAGAATTTTATAAATGAATATTAAATATATCATCTTTTTTCTATTCTCTAGTGTGATTAGATGTAGATTGTCACACATGGAGATATACGACACGGGTTCGGGGTAAGTGGAGTAGAACCTGTTCTCTTTGTAAAAAAGCTGTCTTACAAATTTCGTTTGTACTTTTTCGATTTTTTTGATGTTTTGTACCGGGTGACCATATTATAGCAGCATAATCGTGCTTGGATCTGACGAAAGAAGTATACAGGATTATAAATGTGTCTAGATTTTGGAAGTACTTGAAACTTCTATGTAGCAGAACCCAGGGATTGGTACGATTTACTGATGAAAAAAAGAATGTTATTCTTTCTTGAGAGTGCTAAGGTTCTCCTATTGAGGGATTGGTACGATTTACTGATGAAAAAAAGAATGTTATTCTTTCTTGAGAGTGCTAAGGTTCTCCTATTGAGCCCAGATTTATCGTCTCACGTAGTCTTTTTTTCACCAGACTTGAATCTGTGTTCTGTAATGGGTATAACTCCGGGGAGAACCGTAGGGTCCCATAGTTGTGGGATTTCTGTTGCGTGCGGCGTGGCACATCGCGGGAAAAATCCCACCAACCATATTTTTATTTTTTCCACTTCTCTTTTGTTTTGTTTTTATGTTTTTAACTTGTTAGCTTTATTGGCATATTTTAATCCCCCTCGATAGGTTAGGAAACGTTTTTACGGCCATGCCTTTATTGCTTGAGCAATTTTTTTCCCCCAAACGGGAAAAATATTTTGAACGTGGGATTTTTCCCTTGTTCGAGGACCCTACGGTTCTCCCCTAAGTCGGACCCATTCTGTAATCTATATTTACAAATATACTCGTATTTACATATATTAGCGACGTGAGTCAAACATTTCACATACAGATGATCACTAAACATACACGTATTATTAGAACTCTCATCATCGTAATTTTAAACAGCAGTTCCTCTTTCTAGATTCTGTTTTATTTCAGTAGTATGCTCGCCATAGAATCTTTCCAATTTCTTATTGAACTTCATGTTCCTTTCATTGATGTAGTCAATATCTTCATCGTCGTTATGTGTCCTTCTTCTACTATATTTTTCTCTCTTTGAAATTCTGTTCACAAAATAGAATCAAATATTAGTAACTTTTTACTATTCAGCGTCAAGTAAATGCCAAGTATTCTCTGAAAAAGCTTTCGTACCTACTAGAATGACGAACAGAGAACACATAGAAGTTATTAAAACATCCAGTGTTATTTCTTACCAAACAGATATACATGCAGGGCACCTTTAGGGGGAGCATTCCCAACATAAAAATCGGAACGCATAGAAGTTATTAAAACATCTAGTGTTATTTCTTACCAAACAGACATACATACAGGGCACCTTTAGGGGGAGCATCCCCAACATAAAAATCAGAACACATAGAAGTTATTAAAACATCTAGTGTGTTATTTCTTACCAAACAGACATACATGCAGGGCACCTTTAGGGGGAGCATCCCCAACATAAAAATCCTAAATGAGGTGACCCACTTTTGAATTTTATATTCAAAACATCCTTATTAAAAGAAGTTTTCTTAGCAAAATCAAAGCATCTTTAGCTTTTGCCAAAACAAAATGGCGCCCACTTAAAGTTAAAATTTTGAAATTGATTTCCTACGGTAAATGATGAAGAGTTACTTTTAATCGCAAACAGAAACTCTTCATCATTTATCAGAAAATCAATTTTAAAGTTTCAACTTTAAGCGGACGCCATTTCATTTTGGTTAAAAATGAAGGTGTTTTGTTTTCGGGGTTTTCAGTAATATTAATATACTAGCAGGATACGCCCGCTTCGCTTGGCGCCTTAGAGGCATGGCCGTTTATAGTTTCAACCCCAAAAGTAGCCTATGTCCTTTCCTAAAGTTTAGTCTATCTCCATACCAAATTTCATCAAAATCGGTTCAGTAGTTTAAGCGTGAAAGCGTAACATACATACAGACAGATAGACAGACAGACAGAGTTACTTTCGCATTTATAATATTAGTATGGATTACAAAAGTTGTGGTATTACTGAAAAACCATCTTTTAAACTGAGGGTTATTTCATTTTACTCGTAAAACATCGCATTAATTTGATTAATTATCGAAGTGTTTTTGGAGTCAATATTATTTGCTCTTGGAGAATATCATTAAATACAATATATTGAGCCCAGTGAAAATGAACTCGCCTTCAGGCCTTCATTGAGGTATTTAATATATTATTAAACGGGTACTCACTGTTTTTCGATGTCTTCAACCATCTTATCTATTGCCTCCTTTTTGTCCGTGTGTAATCCTTGAAGTATTGTACTCTGGTCACCATAGAAAGCAGACCCAAGTCTTTTCTTTTGCTCATCGTATTTGTTCATATCTGGTTTCATTTGTTTTACGAGTCTGTTGTACTGGCGGGCAGTGGCTTGCTGATAATCAGAAAAACCAATTTCTGGATTTTTCTTCTTTTTATTATATTTTTCTGTTTCTCCCACATCCATACTCAACATTTTGACTCTCTCATAGTCTTCTCCTGATTCCATTGCTTGTTTTCTTTTTTCTTCATCGTCTAATATCCATTGAGCTCTCCTCTTTCTTGCTTCCCAATTACTTGGCATTTGTTTTCGACGGTCCTCTTCAACGACCTCTTGATGATTCAAAACACGTGATTCATTCTGTCAAAGAAGAAGAAAAATATGTTAGAAGGGCCATCCACTTTTTCAGCAAAATATTTATGATAAAAAAACTCCCCCACGCTTTGCTTGGCGTCTTTGAGGCGTTGCCTTTCTGTGTAACAGAAAAATCGAAGTGATTTTATAATGATGAGAATGGTAAATGTTATTCCAACATAGAAAATAATGGCTGTCAAAAAAAGACAGGAAAACGCATAGAAAAATCACTTCGATTTTTCTATGATTTTCTCGCAATAATTCGAGCAAAATATCTCTTCTCTAGAGGCATAGATTTTAACAAAAATATCATAACACTTAAAAAATTAACTCAATTCATGTCGAAAATCGAAATACCAGTTCTGATTTTTTGTTTCAATGATAGCGTCTGTAAGGTGAAAAATATGGGCAGTTATGCATTATGTCCTAATTTATTAACAGAAAAATAAATAAACCTTGATTTTAGTTTATTAGTCGGTGTGAGAGTCGATGGATGCAATGATTTATGTTTGGTGGTTACGTCGTAGACGCATACTTACCATTTCGACTGTGGTTTTAATTACATACAAACTTTCTAAATTACAAGTTTATAATGATGAGAATGGTAAATGCTATTCAAACATAGAAAATAATGGCTGTCAAAAAAGACAGGGAATCGCATGCCAGTAGACTGGCAGCGTTGCCCACAGGAAAAAAAAATAAGACTATTATTTTTAACAAAAGAAGCTTACCCTCTTTAAATGTATATCCCTTAATCTTTTTAACCTTTCAGCATGTTTCTCTTGAAAGCTTTGATTCTTCTCTTTGATCTCCATGTTTCAAAGATCTTATGTTGACCTGGAGAACAAAATGTCAAATAATTCAATAAACCGTAATTGTGTAATTCAATAGTGATAATTTGGAATCGATCAAATGAAAAAAAAAAAAAAATCGTCCGCTGTTCCTAACTTGTTTTTGATAGATAATTTTTGGATGGTTACAAGATGGAGAGGATCGTCAGACATTAGGAAACCATGTATTAGTCTGGAGGCTAAGAACCTTGCTGACGGAGCGAAGTAAATTCTAGTCTTAAGACTCACACCACGATTTGTCTTCTTGTACACAATAACTCGAACGCCATATAAGAGTGTGATGTAATTTGGTATGGACTTTCATTAGGTATATATGCATAGCATTTAGATGATTAGTTTTGAGGAAAATAGAGATTTTATGTGAGTGAGTTCTATAGAACTATTGGGAATGATTGATCCAACGAAATGATGCCTAGATTTAACGATACTACTTGGAATATGATTTTAGGGCACTAGGGGCTTCATTTGGGTAAGTTCTATAGTTCTCAATTTTTTATAGGTTGATGCCTTGGATAGAATTTAGATAGCAAAAAGCACCACTTACCAAATATAACAAAGCCACTTTACACATCAAAATATAGAACCCATTTCTCCTGTAAAGCAACTCATAAAATTAAAAAATTAAATTGGAAAAAACAAAAACCTCCAAATTCCAGTCCGTGCTAAGAGCTAACAAATATACAAAAAACAAAATATGGTGAGTTGATAACACACAAACCCAAGCTCTTAAATGTTCAAATATTATTCAGGTCATAAAACTGCAAAATAACGTGTCTGGAACCGGGGAGGAGTGCCTAAAAACCTTTTCAGGTAATGTATGTTTTTAAAATAAAAAAAAAAAATCGGTTTTTATTGGCCGTTATGGATCCATTTTGGACGGTTGAACATACGATATAGAGGAATGGCCGTAAAAACGTTTCATAATCTCTATAATTGTGTTAAAATAATTCAAAGGGTTGCCAGACACTCCTCCCCGGTTCCAGAATAACCATAGATATAGAAATTTGATTTCGTACTGCATATTGTGCATATGTTATGAAAGTGAAGGAGGGGTCACGTGACATTGCTCCGCCTATTAGTGGCAAGACTTAAGTAGTCCCATAAGACACAATGCAAATATCAGCATTTTCTAGCGCATTTTTTGGGGGAACGACAATTTTTTTCGAAAAAGTCATGAGAATCATTTTTTTTTAAATACATGTTTTTCGATAGCTACCTTGAGTTCATTTCTCTCTAACGCAATTGGTTTTCCAAATATGGATCATTTCTAATCAGCCTTTTTTACTATATTTATATTTAGTTCTCGTTTGTAATTTACATTTCTCACGAGTAATCAGGTTTTTTAAAAAAGAAAAATCCGCGGGTTTAGGCGGAAAAAAATCAACCTAGGTAGCTTAAGAAAAAAAACCGCTCCAATGTTTAAATACATAAGGAGGGAGAAACATTTCACGAAAAAAAAAACGTATATCTTGTAAATGTGCTGCTAATCACAGCTATTCATTTGGACCTCAACGTGGCCGAGTGCAAGCCGAAACCAACACTAAATAATCAGTCCAAGATGCTGTGGTTTGAACGCGCGGTCATATATCGGAGCAATGACCACACCCTCCGTTGCTTAACTTCAGTGATCAGACGAGAACGGGTGTACTCAACATGGCATGAGCGTTGATTGTATAATTTTATTAGTGTAATCCAGGTATTAGTTAGATCAGTTAGTTAGCTTTAAATTCAATGCAATTCTAATGTAGGTACATAGCGAAGGCAGTGACTATACTGAGCTGCTTTGTTACAGGTTGGAAATATGGAAATCTGATAATAGTATGACATTGTAGATTGTATAAAATACCAATTTTAATGTTCTTTTAATACAATCTGCACTAAACTAACTCGATATCGTTTTAGTAACAGTAAAGTCCCGGTTTTCCGTTTCAGCCACGGAGCCACGTACTTACAGTTCCTTTGCTATGAATACGAACTATCGTGATCTAGATGCAGGTAGAATAATATTCTAGGAAATTTAAAAGGAATCATAGGTTGAGGAAAAATACCCAAGATTTTGATAAAAGTTTAGGAGCCCTTTACAAATATGTTAGTACGTCTGTAAGCACAACGGGACTATACCATGATGCACTATAAAGCTTGTTCGCACCACTTTAAAAATTACTTTGAACACTTTGAAATCACGTTAAAACACTTTAATAGTCATCAGTTTATAACAATTAGCAGATATATTCATTAATAATAAAAAATAAAATAAAAATTTGAAACAATTTTTAATTTTTTCATAAACTTCAATGAGAAATTTTTCTTTGTTTTGCCACCATTTTGATTGAGTTGCTATGGTAATGCGTTTGGGAGAGGTGCTTCACAACGAACACCAGAGTACAAAACCTTTATCTTCTATATCTATGAGAATAACCCATCAAATGGGAATAACCAGACCGCATTAAAATTAAATTAAATTGTTTTTACAAACAAGAAGAGGCAATTTATTATTTTAACTGCCTTATGTTTTTAGTAACTTCTTTCGCCAATATTTGAATAATTTTGTTCAATAATAAATTTTAAGTAAATAAATAAAATGTTTAAGCTGATTTTAGGTGTCCTATTTTTTTTTTTTTGTAATAAACAAAATACGTTGGGTGCCAATGCAAAATTTGGGTTCTGGAACCGGGGAGGAGTATATGGCGTCCTTTGAATAGTTTGAAAAAAAATTGAAAAGAACGCCATTTACTCCTCCCCGGTTCCAGACACCAAAAATTTGCAACTTGCCAATTTGAAATTTCTTTATTTTGATTATTTCAGTTATATTTTTATTTTACAATTTACAGTTTTACATTTTGCATTACATGATTACAATTTTCTGATAACTGATCTGTTACGTTAAAGTTAAACGTTATATGTAATATCTCTATCGATAGTAGATATTGGGCGTTGAATTTTAGTATTAGAAAGTTAGATTATAACCTATACAAGCATGGACCAACGGATATTCTGGAATCAACAACTTAAATTACCAAGATAGGAGATAGTGTTCCTTGCAAGTATGCAACTAATCTCAGCAAACATGCAGTAAGAATTAAGCTGAAAAGAAGATAGTAAGACTGTGTCATGAGCATTAGTGATTCAGATGACACAGACATTTTACTTCTAATTCCACCGAACTACTTTTCCACGAAAGTTGAGACAGATATCGATACACTTTCCTATAGACACCAGCATTATAATGGACATGGACAAACAGATAACCTGAACTCGTACGTTGTGAAAGGTAATAAATGCATGAGATTATTATTTTGGAAAAGTTTTACTCGAGTGTCTTCGATTTTTCTTATAATGTGTGAAAGCTAATATTAACAACGAGCAAAATGGTAATTTCGACTAAAAAAATCCGAAGTAATGTAAGTGCTTTAACGTAATAAATACTCACCCACAACCCCGTCTCACATAGCAATCTTTTTTTTTTAGGTATTCTTAGCCATATCACTGAACTTGAAGATCGAGTTTCCACTATAGAAACATTTGACAGCCCTCGTACATCTTATTATAGTGACGGTGAAATGAATAGATATAGCAGAAGTTCGGAATTTCATATGAACTCACCAAGGCACAGTTTGAATCGCACTCCCACCAATCAAAGGCAGATGCAGACCTGTCATTCTACACCAAGTAATTCTGTTTTGCGTTCAAATGATAAAAAAATACACAAAAACAATCTTTCCAAATCCTTTTCACCCCAAAGAAATAAAATCGACAATCAATCGGATACAGGGTGAGTATGAGAGTACATCTCTTTAATAAACATTCAATCGAATATAAAATGAGACTCTTTGAAAAAATATGGTAAAAAAATAAAACACTATTTCACCCGTCCCTGCCATCGGGCTGCCCCAGGCAATTTTACCTCCCATGCAGTTGATTTCTCATGTCTCGACAATAAGTATGCCAAAACGAAAAATCACCCCACGTAGGTCTCTACTCATTGGGCATACAAACATTCAATTATTCCGATAATATGTGATGACTCCCCTGTATTATATACCCGAGACCCAAAAATAGTCCTTGCTCATTGATTGTCAAATAAACAAACAAGTAAAGTATTTCATAGTAAGTTATTTTTTTTCAGAAGTGTCGACTTGCAAAATACAGCTGAAGGCTCTCTGTCAAATTTATCCACACCTATGGAGAAAGTTAATCAAAATTATACCCCTGATATGAACTTTGATTTACCTGCCATTGAAAGACTTATGAAAGAAGTCGAAATTACTCAAAAAGAATTTGAAGAGAAGCTTAAACAGAAAGAAGATTTTTTCAATTTTGGAAATAATTTAAAGTCAAGACAAATTTATAGCAGTAATGGTAACTTTTAGCATTTATTATTATACTAAACACACCTATACATAATAACATTGCCTTTACAATGTTCTGGAACGGTTAAATATCTTGCGAACGGAAAAAATCTGAAATTTTGATTATTGTGCCATCTAATTTCTCTATCATAAAGAGATTCAGAACTATAAAGTCCAATCTGCTCAAAAAAATAGTCGTGTCAAAAGACCTTTCAATGTCTTTTGTTAATTATAAAATAAAGGGTTTATTTGTCTATTTCTTTTTTTTTTTTTTTACAATTTTACCTTATAAAAATGATAAACTCTGTTTGCCGTATGGTAAACTGTTCAACTGAAAACAGTGGCTTTTTCTAGAGACCGGTATTAAAGCCACAGCGTTCTTATTTTTTGTTTTAGACGTTCTTGTTGACAAAGAAATAAATGAAGATACACTTGAAAATGTCTCTGTCGAACCTAAAGCAAAACGAAAACTAGAATTGGGTGATGACAATTTGAAAAATGTTACTGTCCCACAAACAGTAGAAATGACTGCTGATGTTCAAGAACTTTATAAATCTCATTTTAGTTCCCAGCCAATTAGAGAGGAACCACCAAGGTGACTATTTTACTAGACGTAGGCATACTTTATTAAATAATGTATGCTATATGTGACCTACTCATGTTGCCAACAATCGTTGAAGGAATGGTATTTAAGAAAACGCAAGCAAAAATAAAAAGGATAAATGATTAGTATGAGGAAATTGATTAATTATGTGGTAAAATAACGTAGAAAAGGGGCAAAGACGTTGGGCACATATCCTTTACAAGGTTTCAATCAAATAGAATCAATCTGTAAATTGGTAACCTTTGGGTTACCCCTAGACAGCCGTGTGTCGTTACATTTTGTTAATTTCAGTATATCTGCAAGAAATATAAAACTAAAATTGTTCAAAACAAAAAATAAAATCGTTCCATAGTCACAACAATTTTCTTTTCTCTTTTTAGTGTTGAAACGAAAATGTTGTCACTGAGTGAATTGTGGAAATTAGATAAATTTGGGGAAAGTCCGTCCAAATCAACAAACGCCTCTTTGTTGAGGAAGAAAATAGAAGAGGAAAAATATAGACGAGAGGTAAGATTATGCAGTGGTTGTGTGGTTCTACTTATCATGTTTCAAATGTTAGATCAGATTTAGGACATATTCGGAGGCTATTTTGACACTGGTAAATAGGAAGGTTCTGGATTCCATCCACGGCTGAGGAAGATTTTTTTTTTTCTTACTAATTTGTTTAGGGGGTGAGCATACCAATTAGAAGGACGTTATGTTAGATTGCCAATTTGAGTTCCATTTTCATCAAACTTGTTTTAATATATTCAATATGTCAAGTAAAACCACATTGAAGGTTAAAAGTACTATATCTTACTTGACTAAAAATTAAATAGGTTTTACATTGAGATAACTAGTTTCGTGTTCTTCTGAACACATCATCAGAGCTTCTGTGCGAGAAATCAAATATTGAACTATTGTTTTCATATGTTTCTAAGAGTGCAAATATTACAATTAGGTCCTTGAAACTTAAATTTAGTTAACTTTAGATAAATAAAGAAAAAATTGATTTGATCAATATTTAAAGCAAATTAAGACGGCTATGCCTCATTGACATGATTACAAATCAATATGTGATATGGTTAGGTTACTTTTATACCGTCATGTCTCGTTCATAGGTAGTTTGTTGGGTAGGACGTGTTGGGAGAAGAATTGGGTTAGGTTATAAAAATTAAAATACGTGCTGAAGCCTGCACAAGGTTAGGCTGAATACAACTCATTCTAAATTAAACTACTTTTGGAAATGTCCTGAGGAACATTTTAAAACAAGCTCTAGTACATTTCATTAAATTAAAGTTAAAATGTTTTAGTAATCTTTTATTTGTGGGATTCAAATAAATTCACACTATTTTCTTCTTTTTCAAAGCATTGTGAACAACTTATTCAACAATTACAATTTCGACTTCTAGAAGAACAAGAAAAAGTTGCGGTTGCTATGAAAGTTGATATCGAAAAAGATAAAGCAATACGAACTCTTCAGAATGGTTGGGGAAAGCTTGTGTCCCATTGGAGAGAAATTGAAGAGCAGCGACATAATTTGGCCAACAAATTATTGAATGAAAAACAAGCGCACCAGGCAGAAATAATGGAACTTAATAAAGTTAGTATTTTTTCTTCTTCTCTGTCTCAGATGAAGAATAACATAGGTAAAACGGAACGTACGAGTATTTGGTTTGTAACAAAAAAGTTCAGATAAATTCAGTTCACACAAGATCTTGAAAAAATTTACGTAGTTTGGTTAAATTGGGATACTATGTCAAGTAAAACCATATTAAGGCAGATAAAATACTATATCTTCACTTGACTGTAAAATATTTTACAGTCAAGTGAAGATATAGTATTTTATCTGCCTTAATTTACGTAGTGTCAATATTTTTGATTTTTGTTGTTGTTTACATCTTGCAATGCCGGTCTACTGAGGGGTTAACCTTTTAACTGCCGCATCGAATTAACATAAGATTTTCGTTTTTTGGTCTGTACAAATTCTCAGTTGGTAATTTTATGAAGTGATAGTGTATTTCAGGATATTTTTTCTCAAGTAATAAAAAAATCGTTTGAAAAACGAAAATCACATGTTAATTCCTATTAACAGTTAGAGTGTTAGAGGGTACATACCCTCCCTCTATAGGCATAAAGAAATCCTAATTTCCCTGACATGTTAAAAACTCCACCCTAGCTAGGAAATGAACCCTTTTGCAAAAATGAATTAGAACATTTCTTAGGGATTATGTGAAACATAATTCGTGCTTGAAAAAAGAAATTTTGCATAAACATTTTTTTTTTTTTCTATCACGTTAAATTCTTTAACGTGTGATCCGATTTTATAGAAATTTTGTTCGGACATCTAAGTTTTAGATTTAGGACCGTTTAATCATCACAGAACTAATAGTTATAATTGTTTAGTGTTAATAAATCTATTTACTTTTGTTAGTGGAGAAGAGAATGCCCTATAGTGAATAAAGTGTACTTTAGCTTTAAACTTATCACTGACCAAAATTTTGTCATTCTTTTTTTTTACCACAGAAAATTGAACGCTATGAAAAAGAAGTATCTCAAACAGTAAACTTAGCAGCAGGCTACAAAGAAAAGGCTGAGAAAGCAGACCAAGACAAGAACTCTATCCAGTACGAAGCTGAAGCTGTTCTTGATAGTATGAAAGAAAGCTTGTGTCTTATGGAAGAAAATTTGGCTGAAAGCAAGAGAAAAGTAGAGGACTATCAAAAAGACCGGAAAATGTTGGCCGATCGCTTGAATTCAACGGAACAAGAATTGGAAAAGGTAAGAATTGTGTTAATAAGTAAGTATGTCTATTCTGTATTTTTTTTTTTCTATTGTGATCCGTCAAAAACGATTTTTCATTTCCACTTCTAAACTCTATTATTTTGTTTAAATGGTACCTTACTCGACCAATACGACGTCTATTAAAAAAATAAGATGAATTTTCAAATTTCGTGGGCTATGTACATTCGATTTATTTCCCCCTCCCCGTGTTGGTACACTTGTTCCGAATGTATTTCAGCCATATAGCAATTTTGTTTGTTTGTGAGAGGCATAAAAGAAAGGAGTGTTTTGCCTGTGTTGGCGATTTTCTGCTATTGAAAAAACATGAATTAAAGAATATGCAAAAAAAATTGTGTAAAAATAGAATTTAGCGCTCAAAAAACACGTGAAATGTTAGCATACGGTGAGATTATTCCAACTCAAAGTGTTTACAAGTGATACTCTTCAAAGAAAGTCGAGAAGAGGTGAATGACGACGCACGCCCTGAACGGCCCAGCACGTCAACAGCCAATGAAAGCATTGAAGCAATGAAGAAAATTGTTATGGAGAATCCTCGAATCACTATTAGAGAAGTTGCTGAGGATGTCGATGTTGGCTTATGCCATGCATTTTTTCGGACATTTTGTGTCTGAAACGTGTGGTAGCAAAGTTCAGTCCAAAATCGCTAAATTTTGACTAAAAAATCGGTCGCATGACCCTGCTCTCTCTCTTCATTGCCTCGGCCACCCTATTCAACAGAGTTGGCTCCCTGTGACTTTTGCCACGATTGAGGAGATAATTCCGAATCGCTGAGAGAGCCTAAGGACATACCAATATATATAGATATATTGGTATATCTGATAGTGCATATCAGAAGTGTTTCGAGCATTGGAAAAAACGCCACCGTTTTTCCCCCTTAGATATAATACAAGCGTATTATATCTGAGGGGGATTACTTTGGATTATATTCATGAATAAATTAATATTTTTCGAAAAAAAATCATCTTGTTTTTCAAAACAGCGCAGTATAAAAATAATTTGAGGCTACTCTCCAAGCACAAAAANAAACTAGCGTTATCGCTGGACATACGTCAAAATGACTCACCAAAACTAGCGTTATTGCTAGAAATGCGTCAAAATGACTCACTAACTTTTACGAAAACTTACTTTTAGAAAAACAAATAAACAACTACGGATGTGCTCACTTCAACACCTCACTTGAAACTGAATGTGCGAGGAATACATGGAGTCTCAACGAGATCGAACAAAAAATCACACCTATGCGTCAAAATGACTCATGATCAGCAATCTAGGGTTAAGCAACGTCCAGCGTGGTTGTACCATGTAGGTGTCCACGTGGGTTCGCGCCCTTGTGATGCTGGCTATTTTTCCGGCCCAACCCAGGGTGGTTGAGGTCAATGTGGATAGTTTGTTTGCACGTTTCCAGCGAATGGATAATGAAACCCCCGTCTTGAATGACCAATAGATGTTATAGAGACGTTAAGCCATTTTTTTAGCCATAGCGACAACTCTTGGTTTTTAAAGGTTGCAATATACAGGGTGAACACAAGTCAATACCCCCCCCCCNAGACGTTAAGCCAAATTAAAAAAAAAAAAAAAATGTATCCAGTCTCTATCCAATGTTAAGTCCCAAGGAAACAGGTTAGTCTGTATCCAATGACCAATAGATGTTAAAGAGACTTAAGCCAAATTAAAAAAAAAGACTCGCAACTGGATGGGTACTGATAAGTTTTTAATGTTTGCCGATTTAAAAAGTATTCCCTTTAAAAAATCATTCAAGGCTCTTTATTTGGCTTGTTCGTTGGTAAATTTTTAGAAAAAAATCCTTGATCAGAAGCACATTAGGGTTATCCTAGAAATCGGTAAAGAATAATAATTTTGAAATCACTTACAGGAAAGAATGTTGACTAAAGAAGCAAGGGAAGAGTTAGAACAATTGAAAATAACTTTAAAATTGACAAAAGATAGATTGGAAAATTTACAGAAGAACTTTGAACAAGAAGAGTATACAAGATCTTCATTAAAAGAACAACTGGATGATACGAGGAAAGCATGCGAGATGGCAGTCACTAAAGAGGTAAATGAGAAGAAGAGGAAAACTACCATTGTTTTTAAGACATATTTAAATGTTATTTGAACTTTTAAACTTTATACCAGATATGAGCTCCACTCGGGGTTAGATCAATTGACTTTGTTCTTCGAATTGATAAACATCGCTTGAAAATTGAAGTTTTTTTTTTTTTTTTACCAAAACATGGAACTTTTATCTCTACCTAGACCAGATTTATGGTTTCAAAAGTGTTCGAAAATCTCAACATCCACTTGGAATAACTCCGACCCTGGTCGGAGTACAGTTATAGAATATCAAAATAGTTTAAATGTATTACAAAATGCAAAGTTTTAAATATCCAAGTTGACATCCTGTGGCTACATTCGACAGTGTCCAATATTTGAAAACCACTAGGAAAAGTTTTCCCCTTGGGAATTAAGAAATACGTGTTTCACGGTTTTTTGAAATTCCGAGTCGTTCTCCAGATATTGTACTATCTTCTTTTAGACGACCTGTACATTGACTTGAAATAGTGAATGAGTAAATCTCTCGTCATAATGAGATTAATGAGTACGGGAATATATCATTTATATTATTTTCGCTTTGGATATGATTTTTAAGCTAAAGGCGCAAGAAGAAATAGAAAGTTTAACGTCAAAATTGAATACAACCAGAAGCGAACTAAGAGAATTTTATCAGACACAACTAAACAATACAGTGAAAGAAAAATTAAAAGAATTTGAAGCCCAATTAGACAGCTCAGAGTTAACAATGAGACGGGATTTCGCACAGAAAGAAAAAACTATTGCTGAAAATGCGGCCAAACAGTTGAAACAAATATCTGAACGGTAAGTTGAATTCATTGTCAAAAAATAAAATTAAACAAACAAACAATGAAATATTTTTCAAAACTCAGACTGTGTATTTTTATTGATCGAACGAAGTGAGATCTTGTTTTGACATCATGATTATTCTTCCGTTTCAATCAAACATAAGATATCGTGGAACAAACAGACGTTTTTCCTCCCACGATAACTCGAGAACGCTTTGTCCGGTTTTGATGAAAATTGGTACGGACATTTTTTATTTTGTTCATAGAATTTGTTCATTGGTGTTTCATATATTATTTTTACTATGGGCAATTAAGTTTTGATAACTTTCACAATCTGATGAGATGGGTGGGCGTGTTGTACGACCAAGAAAAGACACTTTCCTCAGGTCACACGACATTTCACTCCTTTTTTTCAGTATGTAACTTTTCTCCGGATACGTCGTGTTACCAGG
This sequence comes from Pachypsylla venusta, assembly GCA_012654025.1. Lineage (NCBI taxonomy): Eukaryota > Metazoa > Arthropoda > Insecta > Hemiptera > Aphalaridae > Pachypsylla > Pachypsylla venusta. The sequence continues at coordinate 48,097,397 of CM022874.1, forward strand.
CCAGCTGTGTTTTCTAATTCTGGAATATCATATCGTCCTGGCAATGATTTGATATATTTGATCAGGTTGCACATTCTTTGTATCTCAATTTCCTAATCTTTATACTATGAAATTTTCTCACTTTCTTTTTCTTTGAATGAATATCTCTCTCCGCTTGGATTGATATATCTTTCTTTTTTTACTTTCATTATTTCGAGGTAAAAAAAAACATCTCGTGAATTGACCATCAGCTGGTTTTGATTAGCTCGTGGAAAAATTCAGTGTCGGAGCGAGAATCCAAATTTGACTTTCATGGAGATTTGTAAAAAAAAAAAAAAAAAAAAAAAAAAAAAAAAAAAAAAAAAAAAAAAAAAAAAA
>CM022874.1:48097820-48156479 GCA_012654025.1 Pachypsylla venusta
TTTATTAAAGAAAACACAATTAAAAGATTAACAAAAAATCGTATACTGTTTAACTTCTCAAATACCGTATTCAAAACACGCGAAAATACTACGTAATTCACAAATTAATCACTCGAAATAACTCACTGAACGTACTAAGACTGACTGACTTTTTAAAACTAGACTGACCTGGTTTTTGCTAGCGGCCTCTATATATTCCTAACGATTTTCTAGAACCATCCCGATTAAAAGATTTTTCTACATGTTCTCGAATGGGGGAAGTAAAAATACGCATTATACAAATACTTTGCATACAAGAAATACTTCGTAAACAAAATGTTTTCGTATCTTCTAGAAGTAGAAATAAAAAAAAGGGGAAGTGGCGCTGTCTATATACGCTGTCAAGTTCTCATATGCCCTATCCACTTTAATAGTAATATTCATCAAATTTCTTAGTCACTCCTTCGTATTTTTTTTTTTTCAGAATAGTTCTAGATTTCAAGTCAAAGTTTGATGTTTATGAAACTGAATGTAAAAGATTAAAGTCTGAACTTAACCAGAAAGATTTGAAAGTGAGAGAGTTGAATGCTTTGTTGAAAGAAGAATTTAATAAGAGGGAACTTATGACCAAGAAATTTGAACAGGTTCAGCAAGTTATTAATATGATAAATTACGACGTCGGAAATGTTCAGGTATAAAATTACGACGAGCAAAGATCTTCGTAATGTTGTCTATTTTCAAACATGAAACTCAGAAATATTTTGATTTTGTTGCTTGAATATATCCCCATGCACTAACATGTAATATGGATCCATATGAATTTCATTAAATTATTTTCATTTAAAATGCCTCCGGAAGTGTAATCGTAAGGAAGCTATTCTCACCAACACTAAACGTCTGTGTGAGAAAAATCTAATGCATTTTTCTCTTCAATAAAAGAGTTGATTTTTTTTTTTCAGACTAATGGAAATGTTATATCATCGAATCAAATTAACGACTTCCGTTCAGTGGAATCAAATGCTCATACAAATGATGTAAGATATGTGCCATCAGAAACTGAAATTAATAGGCATAGAGACGAAACTGATCACATGAATTTTCAAGATAATTCCGTTCCCAACCTAAATGACAATGTTAAACAATACATTCAAACGGTAAGTTAATTAACCCTCACTCATCAACTTCGCACATGAGTATATTATTTTTCTAGTATGGAACACCTGGGTTTTAGATAACACTTTTTCACCTGAATATGACCGACAGTAACGCCGAGATTTGAGGACCAATTAGACCTCAAATGGGACCTGCATATCAAATAAGTCAATATTAAGTTACAAACGTGCCACTTATAGCGGAAGAAGATTTATATTTTTCCCAATTTTAAACGTAAAATATTAAATGTTGGGGGGATATTCAAAAACTTTTCATTCCGAAAGTTCTCTCTTGCAGAAAAAAAATATATTAAAAAAAAAAAATTCTTGAAAATTGTAAACCAAAAGATGATATTGATACGATCACGGTATTTAATAAAATAATATTTTGTGTATATTCAATAGTACTTATTAGACGTTCATTATCAGGCTGATGTTTACAAACGGCAATACAAATTAATGATCAACTCTATAAAAATATAACTAACCAATAAAAATATTTTTATAATGGTAACATTGATAACCCTTCATGAATTCTCTTTTCTAACAAATAAAAAGAATTATTTTTAAAAAATGTATTGGAAATAGCTACCGTAAGTGGCATTTTGTTGCGAACCTAAATAAAAACCAATGATACGGAACGTGTGTAGATACCGGCAGTCATAATAATATGGTGCCATCATAGAACCCATTTTAGGTGCAACATTACTTTTGGTCTTTCATGTCAAAAGTGTTTTCAGAGAGATCAGAAATATATATTTTTGTTCTTTGATTGCAGCTTTTGGAGAGACCGCCCGGAAATCCTATGAATATGAATGATCTGGAAGAAAATCCGAAAGAGAATGTACCATCCTTTTTAGAATCCTCAGTTACAAGTGATATTTTCAATGAGCCCCATTACGCTTCAGTAACTAAGAATATTAGAGCTGTGAGTATAGCTTCCTATTAAAAGTTTCCTAAAATCAGTTTCATAAAAATATTTTGCAACTTTTAAGGTTGGTAAAAAATGTGCAAATTTGATTATGATGAATTATTGATTACCGCCATGAACATCAAGGAATGGTGGTACAACATTATTTTCGTACCATTTATTTCTTGAAGACAATTTTCTACTTTATAAATATAGAACTGAATTGTTCAAAATCACATATTCTTTTTTGTTGCAAAATGAAGATTTCTTTTGATTATTGCTTTTTTATATTTTCTCCTCTCGCATTGACATTATTTGAAAATAAATTGGACATCATTTTAAAAAAGAAAAACATATTTATTTAACAACAAACGTAAACAGTAAAAAATCTTAAAATTAAATAGACTTTCAAAACACTTATCACAATGCCTAGATTGCTGCCAATTAGATTTTTCAACACAAATTTTACGAGTACATTGTGAGTTTCATGCAATGGAGTTCATATGAAAGGTAGAAATGAGTAACCGAATTACGTTCGCTTAAATTACAAGTAAGCAGTTTCATAAACGATTTTTTTAGTCCAAAAAAGTTAATATCAGAGATTTGAAATATATATATATCAAAACTACAAATAAAACGTTATATATATCAAAACTACAAATAAAACGTGAGTCGGGAGCGCTTTCAAGTTCACCAGAAAATGTAGACGAAAGCGCTCGTGACTCATACTTTTTTTTATTAAAACTCATTTAACACAAACACTGAGATGAGTTTTTTTCGATGGCACTATCAGTGGTGATAACACTGAATGCCCCACAGTTGCGACACTTTCTGAAACTAACGATCATTACTTTTTCAGAGCATTAAATATTTTCAACAAAACACGCATCAAAAAACACGGTCATGTAGATTGGGTGGAGAAATAAAAACAAAAATATTTTTAAAATTGAAAGTTTCATGAATTTTCTTTTTAACTTTAGGTGGGAAGACCTGACCCTGTATGGTTTGATATTTGAGTTGAAGACTAAAATCAGCATGTGTTTTGGAGCTTATTTTGTTCATTAGGGCGTTTTTTCTCTATATATAAACTCTTAAAAGAGATATACTGGGTCTATGATTCAAAATCGAATTGAAAAACTACTGTGGTTGAGATTCAGATTTAGTATCCGTCATTAAAAGCAAACATGATTACACGTGCATTAAAAGCAAACATGATTACACGTGCTTATCTCTCATAAAAACAAAACGTAATATATATTTACTTCTTGCCTCTACCACGGGCACCACGAGGACCTCTGGAACCTTTACCTCTTGCTGGTCTTGTAGGTACTGTTTTTTCAGCTAAACTTGTATTCTCATCATCACTGGACAGATCTAAAAAATTATCATTTTCTGATGTAAACTCTCTGGCCTGCTGTGTTCTATTTTGACTAACTAAGAAGGATTTGAACTGTTCTTCTTGTTTAGGAGCAACGTTGGATATAAAGCTGCTCAGTTCGGCATCTATTTGCTCTTCAGTGATATTTGCTGTTTCAAAATGTTTCATGACAGTTTCCAACTTGTAACCAATCATATCGGCAAATACGGATCTGTCTTCTTGATTGATGAATCTTTTTACCGATTCATTCAACTCGTCAGGTAGAAATCCGTGCAGTCTTTGTTCGGGTGCAGCTTGTTCATAATATGATGTGAGCAAGTCTTCTACACAATCATCAATAAAATTGTCTTCTTCACACTGGTCTAAACCAGCAGACAGATTACCTGTTTCCACTTTTAACCTTCTTACTTTAATCAGCAACATTTCATTGGAGTTAGCTACTTGGTTTTCATACTTCTGACCAAACACAATAGGATTGATTGAAAGTGAATCTGTCTTACAAGTTTCAACTCTCAATCTAATCAAAGGTAACTTTGGTTGTTTGGGGTGACCAGTCAGTTGCGTTTTGGCTTCCTCTATCATATCTTCTACGGCATTTGTTATTTTGTTTTCAATTTCTTCATCAAATTCGTCTTGATCGATCAACATCTTTCTAAACACAAATGGTCGCACTGTTTCCAAATCTTTTGGTGCAAGTTGGTAATTTGTTCGGTTACATAGCAAGACTCCTATTTTCTTTTTCACTGCTTCTCCTTCACATAAAGATGTTGCTACTGGACTCCCCGGTTGGCAAACATGAAATCCTCTTTTCGAATTATACTCCGGTTTGATTCTGCATTCGTGCTCGTGGCCCCACAAAACAAAGTGGAAAAAGTTTGGAATGTTGTCTTCAGCTACATTTTTTACTGTGCCTCTTTCAGGTCTGTTCTGATGTAGAACTAGAATATAAATGATGTCTTTGTCGTTATCCGGTTTCATATACTTAACTTTGTTGTGCTTAATCATATGGGCAAGTCGCTCATCTTTAACGTAACCGAATCCAAAAATGGCTACCTTTGTTTCATTTTTCTGAAAAATCAAAGGGTACAAAGTAATCTCTGTGAGATTTGTGCATTTGCCAAAGTAGTTGACAAGTCCACTATTACTTATTATGTCAAGCGCTGCGACAAGTTCTGGTCCTGATGGGTCATCATGATTTCCATTTATTGTAAAAATAGGAAGAGATATATTGAAGTGTGGATCGAGAAAATTGACATCTTTGTTAATCATAGCTAGTTTCGGATCACTGATCAAATCAATATACACAGGCTTATTTCCAATACAATATTTTCGCATGATCTCTAAACACTTCTTCATTGATGTAGGAGACGGTTTGTTTATATGGAATAAATCACCTCCAAGTAAAACCATATCGACTTCTTGATCATTGGCTTGTTCTAGAATTTCTTCAAACGCAATGAAGCTATCATTACCTCTCTCTTTATCTGTTTCCAAGAAGCCCAAGTGAATATCTGTGGCGATAAGAATTCTGATTGTATTATTATCATCATATTCTACTTCTTGTTTAACTTCTGAATCTGTTTGTGAATCCATTCTCAGCCATGCAATTTGTTATAAGCTAATTTACCTAACTTATTATATCCTCGATGTAAAGTTTATTTTGATGATTACTCCAAAACACAAGATTTCAGTCTGGTATATTAGTGACTCCAGTTCATTAGATACCCAACTTAGCAGATTTTACCTTCAAACCACTCGAGTTGTAAATTAGTAATAATATTTAATAGTTGTCTAAACTTATATGAAATAGATCACCTTTTCAAGTTTTTATTTAAAATTTTTAAGTGTAAGTATCTTTATCTTATCAGAACTCACCCCACGTCCCAAATTGCCAGCGATTGTGGTTGTATAGGAAATGGAATACAACATGGTGCGGTGCGGTTTGCGGGTTATTTCACAATCCGATTTGCCGCTTTATTTTATATTTTCGATACCGAATAGGGATTATATTTACTAATCGATTTTCAGTTCCCTAGTCGTTAAAATGATTTTCTGGTCGCAAAAAATGAATTTGAACATTAATCAATGTCTGATGTATTTGTGATAGAACTTAAAATTTATACCTATTCAGAAGTGTGATGAAATTTCCAATTTTTTTCATTTTTCAGAAATCACAGGGCTGCTCGTCTCAATACAAGGCTACTTCTAAGAAAATGTGGAAATGACGATCAAATTATGGTTCCACTAACTTATCCAGATTTATCCTCTTATTATAAGCATATTTTTATACATAATTTTTTTTTTTAAATTAAAATACAGAGCACTGTGTTCTCTTTTTTTTAAAAAAAAGAGAGAAAAAAAAGGCTATATCCACTTTGTTTTCAGGATAACGTACTTCCTCCAGTTTGCAAATGTATGAGTCTGTCAGTATAACAATGGGCTTTGCGTTTTAAAGTATAATGGACCCCCCAAAATAGTATATAAGGACCACATAAAAAATTAAATTTTCCGGTTTTCCCCCATATATGGCCGATTTTCATCACCGAAAAATCGGAATTGAGAAGTACCACTTCTAGATGAGCGGGAAAGCCGAAATTCCATACATATGTGTTCCGCAGTACAAAAAGTAATATCCTTGAGTAAAATATTGAATTTTTTAAATAGGAACAGTGCTCACCCTGGGGGGGAGGGTTGGCTCCACCAAAATCCTGAGAAGCTTTCACGTCGCAATTGATGTTGAGTTTCGTAACCGTAGCGAAGCATGGGCAAACAGTTAGTAATATAATTATTATACAAGATTAACAAACAAAAAAGTTCCTTGAAACCACGATTATTCGGATACGGCACAAAACCCGAATGGAGCAAGAGTTTTTAGGGATAAGCAACTTCCTGAGAAGATGAGCGTCCCCCAAACCAGAGAGATTAGCAANTCTTCGTAAATAATTATAAATAGTGTTTTTGGTAAGTGTTTTGTTTTAATTTATTTAAAAGTTAATATTTTTAACAATTAACATGTTATTCAAAGATTTAAATTTGTGCTGCACTCTAGTGAGGACACTTGAAAAGTCATTAATTAATTAATTAAAATGTGTTTTATAATTAATCCGTCAGAGCGCAGCACATGAATCATCTTATCAAGCCGAGCTTCCCTCACCCTTTCCCTTTATCAGAGTTCTGCGTGTCTGATGAAGCGTGCTCGTTCTTCAGACTTTCAGAAACATTCATCGTGTTCGGAGGTGTTCTTTTTTTTTCCTGTGTGATCGTAAAGCCGGTGTTTTTTGTTGGCTTTGGTTTAAAATTAAAACAAAACTAGCTACTTAATTATTATTTTTATATAAATATTTGTTTAAATTATATTTTTTATTTTGTTTTTAAATAAAAAAAATTTTTAGTGTATAGTTTTTAATTTAGCGTGTAATTTTATTTATAAATAAATATTCCAGGTAAGAACTTTTGATTTTCTATGTTTTGGGTACCTGTTGAAGTGTGTTGATAATGGCCAAAGAGTTTTTGTTAGAATATTCTTTGGTCTAAGAATTAATTATGGTCAGCTGAGGACATATAAATCAATTTTCGATGTCTCTCTTCAGTGCTTCAGAATTTGAGAACTGTCATCGAAATTGATTTTAGTTTCAGAGAGTTAATAGACAATTAAGGCTTTTATCAAAACTATATTCTTGTAGCCATTAACCTGAGGTTTGTTTTAAAATGTTCCTTGGATTACGTATATAAAATCATTTTAATTGAAAATGGATGAACTTATGTCTAGTTTTAACACCACGATTTTGATTTGTCATTTTATGCCACGATTATTCCCAACTCCTATTCTTTGTGTTAAATTACATTTTATGTATATTTAAAATGTTTTTAATGATTCAAGGAACATTATAAAACACATCCCAGGTTTCTATGTTCATGAATTTTGATGAAGTCTTATTGACTTCAAGTCTGAAGTTCTCAGCAGAAGTTCCAGGCTTCACAAACAAAACACATGTAGTTCACCTATGCTAGGTGAACTACATGTGTTTTGCATTACTACTTCCCAGCTTGTTATAAACTTGCAGTGTAAGCTTCAAAGCGTTCCTTCTATTTAAAACGAAGAATATGACCAGATAATGCTGCCAGTAGTTAGGTGAACTGTAGACTTCTCTAAAATTATGCCACCATGAGTCCCTGGTGGCCCTAATCGCCTGATTTCCTGAGCGTAATGAAAAAATAATTGCCTGATTTCTCGAGCGTAATGAATGCATATACTGACAGACATAATTTAAAGGAAAATCGTGGAGGAAAATTGGGCCATCATGGATCTCTGGTGGCCCTAATCGCCTAATTCCCTGAGCGTAATGAAAAAATAATTGCCTGATTTCCCGAGCGTAATGAATGCATATACTGACAGACATAATTTAAAGGAAAATCGTGGAGGAAAATTGGTCCACCATGGGTCTCTGGTGGCCCTAATCGCCTGATTCCCTGAGCGTAATGAAAAAATAATTGCCTGATTTCCCGAGCGTAATGAATGCATATACTGACAGACATAATTTAAAGGAAAATCATGGAGGAAAATTGGGCCACCATGGGTCTCTGGTGGCCCTAATCGCCTGATTCCCTGAGCGTAATGAAAAAATAATTGGCTGATTTCCCGAGCGTAAGGAATGCAAATACTGACAGACATAATTTAAAGGAAAATCGTGAAGGAAAATTGGGCCACCATGAGTCCCTGGTGGCCCTAATCGCCTGATTCCCTGAGCGTAATGAAAAAAATAATCGTCTGATTCCCTGAGCGTAATGAAAAAAATAATCGTCTGATTTCCTGAGCGTAATGAATACATATGCTGACAGACATAATTTAAAGGAAAATCGTGAAGTTTCGACCTCATTTCATTCGGTCAAAAAAAGTACGTTCGGAGGCAAAATTCAAGTTTTTAAAGACCCAATAATTAAAGAGAATCAAAAATATTTAATGGAGCTGGTGTGTATTCAACGTGGTAAAGTGTTTGGCTAATGTTGAAGCATTGATTAATCAACTGATTGAAATGTGTTTTACAGATGATTATTAGTCAGTGGTGTGTTTTACAACAGTAAATTGTGGAAGTTTGGAATGTTGAATTTGGTTCAATTCACAGGTTGTAATGGTGTAAATATATCAACCCTACATCTGTCTATTCTATGGGCATTTTGTTCATATTCCTTCTGATCACTACTTTCGCTACCAGGTTGGCGGAGCATAGTGAGCGGGTGCAACAGAGAATTCTACTTCTCAAGGAAGTAAAAAAAAAAACACAAAATGATATGGTATAAGTACTGACCTTGCCTGACACTTCTTTTCGAATGGAAACGGTAAAGTTGCAGAGACTTTTAACTGCTTGTTAATGATATCAAAAATATACTTGGAATGGGCCTCTAAAATCACCCTATTTCGGTTCGTATCACATACCTTACGGATTTCCTGGTATTTGCAAATAAAAAAACAAAAAACAGACTGAATTATTTTGTCCAAAAGAAATTCTTCAGCCGTGATTGCACCCAAAAGTTTCGAGGCAAATTAGAGCCCAGACGGGGCCTATATATTAATTTCATCCACATCGGTCAACGCTAAGTGGCAAAAGTGCCCACCACAGGATACCGCGGAAAAACGTTTTTTTTTTCGATTTTTGGATTCGATTTTGCTGTGATCAGTTAGTGAATCATAATGTAGCGGACTGACTACGGTAACGACTCCTCNACGTCTCCCTTCATTTTTCTAATAAGTAGAACATTATTGCTCGGAAGGAGCAAATTAAATAAATAACTGAACATTTTGCAAGCCATAGCTTTGTATCTGATTTTCAATTTAATTTGTCTTTCTCAATGTTTGAATTTTATTTCAGGCGGCTGCTATGGTGGGTGTGGAGATTCCGAGATTTTGCTATCATGAAAGGTTATCTGTTGCAGGAAATTGTAGAATGTGTTTGGTTGAAGTTGAAAAATCCCCAAAGGTATAATATGTATAACCATTTTATTTCTCCCTTTGAAATAAATATAGTTTCAAATGAAATTTTCATATGTACCTTGTTTAGGTATCCAGAAGGAAAATGATAAATCAGAAGGTTTATCATACAGTATACCCCAGAATGATTCTGGAGGCGAAAATTAGACTTTTTAGAAAATTACCATTCTTGGGCAGAATGTCTGAAATTTAAAGTTTTATTTTCAATAAAGCTTGTAAATTCACCATCAGAGCAAGGGAGGAGTCCTATTAATAATTTCTGATAAAAAAGAGAGAGAGAAAAAAAAGAGTCTTCTCCCAAAACATATTGCATTTGATTCAGGAAAAGTTTCAAAATTCACTTTTTCCCTCTGCCCAATCGAACTTTATATCCTAGCATTCAATTCATCGTGGTAGAATAATTTTATTTCATAATTGTGTTAACATAACTTAATTTTTCAATAAAACTTTTTTAAAAAAATGTATGAAGTCAATTTATTAAGTTACATAATATTTTTTGTTCAAAGATCTTGGATATTTTTTATTCTAGCCCGTGGCCGCATGTGCTATGCCTGTCATGAAAGGTTGGAGGGTGAAAACCAACTCAGAAATGACCAGAAGAGCAAGAGAAGGTGTGATGGAATTTCTTTTAGTTAATCACCCTCTAGATTGTCCAATTTGTGATCAAGGAGGAGAATGTGATTTACAAGATCAAAGCATGGCTTTTGGTAGTGATCGGTCAAGGTTTACGGATATTGAATTCTCGGGAAAAAGGTATTTTTTTTTTATTTACTGATTTAAAAAAAAAAAAAAAAATCATTCTTGATTTTTTTACTATAAATCTTTGATTGTTAAAAATTACTAATTCACAATTTTTTTTTTTTTTTTTTGGAAACTAGAAATATAGGAATTGATAAAACAAAATGACGTCGTCATATTGGACGAAGATTTTTTTTCCTGAATAAAGCAGAAAAAAATCGCTATTTTTTCATTAATTTCTTCTTCACATCTCTACCCTACTTGTGAGGTAAAAAGAGTCCTATGTCATTTCTCGGTGGGAAACCAACAAACACATCCTCGCACTTTTAATATTACTAGGATATTCTCGTGTTACTGATTTATCTGTATTTATTTTTCAGAGCAGTGGAAGACAAAGATATTGGTCCCCTTGTGAAGACCATCATGACTAGGTGTATTCATTGTACAAGATGTATTCGTTTTGCCTCCGAAGTAGCAGGGGTTGATGATTTGGGCACTACGGGACGTGGCTCCGACATGCAAGTAAGAGAATTTCATGTTGTACTAAAGCGTAATTCAGCCCGGTCATTATAGACAACCCTAATATCTTTCAGTAGAATTGCTCTCTCTAGGCCCAAGGGGGGGGGCTAGAGGCCAAAAATAAAATTATTTAGTCACATCTCTACCCATGTTATGATGATCTTGGTGTTAAGCAGCCCACCCACCGGAAGAGTTATTATACTTTAATGCTGATATTTGAGCACCTCATAATATTGTCACAATTATTTGTACATTACAAAAAAATTGATTTTTTTAAAAAAGAAATATTTCAAACTTACTTCCTTTCAAGCTTAAAGATTTTTTTAAATGTCTTTGCAAAAAAATACGCATTTGACATTAAGTAAATTATCATATAAACCTTTTTTTCTAAATGATTGTCATTACAGGTTGGCACCTATGTAGAAAAATTGTTCCTTTCAGAACTCTCGGGAAACGTAATTGATTTATGTCCTGTTGGAGCACTCACATCCAAGCCATATTCCTTCTCTGCCCGACCATGGGAAACGCGCAAAACTGAAAGTGTTGATGTTTTAGATGCTGTTGGTAGTAACATTATAGTTAGTACACGCACGGGAGAGGTGCTGAGAATTTTACCAAGACTGAACGAGGTGAGATTTTTTTTTTCTGTTAGAGTTTGGCCTATCTGTTGAAAACTTCTACTATCTTGTGCTTCAAGTTGTTGGATTGAAATCCAGGTGGAGTTGAAGACTAATGATAAACGACTTTTAACGTAATTTGAAGAAAAAAATAAAAAATGACGTATTTGGCGAGTTTGATGGTAGTAGCCAAGTGTATCAGACAGGTGCTCTCAAAAAGTTTTTGTCTGTTGCTAAAGCCATACCAATAAATTAAATTGTGACATACATTTGAAAAAAAAAGATTTTTTGACATGGAAATTATTGAATTGCATTTGAAAACGAACAACTTGATCTTTACAGCACTCTTGCCAAATAATTATTATTTTTTGCAGGATATCAACGAAGAATGGTTGGCAGACAAAGGTCGGTTTGCTTATGATGGTTTAAAAAGACAAAGACTATTAACACCTTTCGTAAGGGATTGCAACGGCCAGTTAGTAGCCACCGAATGGGAAGACGCTTTGATTGCAGTCGGTCAGAAATTACAAACAAGTGACGTGAGTTTTTTTTTTTTTTTGGCTTAACGTCTCTTCAACATCTATTGGTCATTCGCTGGAAACTTATGAATCAGCTTCCCACATTGACCTCACCCAGCCAGGGTTGAGCCGGAAAAATCCAGCATCACGAGGGCTCGAACCTACGTGTTCATCCACTTAGTAAAACCTCGCTGGACTGGACGTTGCTTAGTCAGTGATCTGACAGGAAATGGTCTATTTAACGTACCATAGACGCCAATTCGTGGGTTGTTTGAACAAACTGGTGCGTTTTGTAAAATTAGCTCTCAGTGCAGCACTCTGTCGGTTCTAGCTATTGATATAAATAAAATTTACATTTCTTAGACTATTCAATTATTAGTTCTTTTAACTGTAGAATTCACTCAGTTAAAATGGTCACTATGAAACCCCGGGTATTTCAAAAAACAATCAGCAAATCCTATGAACATAAAAAAATGTCCATCCAGACAAACAGGACAATTATTGAGGCTAAAACTGGACTTCACTTCGTTCAGTCGATAAATTAGTTATCTACCTTGAATATTTTATTTTTACAATAATATTACATAAATAATCCCTTCTAAGGGTTTTTGTATAATGGTTCAATTTTTTTTCCCTTCGTTCAGTCAATAAATTAGTTATCTACCTTGAATATTTTATTTTTTAAAATAATGTTACATAAATAATCTCTCCCACCTTCTAAGGGGTTTTGTAAAAAGGTACAATTTTTTCTTCACTTCGTTCAGTCAATAAATTGGTTACGAGTATCTACCTTGAATATTTTATTTTTACAATAATATTACATAAATAATCTCTCCCCCTTCTAAGGGTTTTTGTATAATGGTACAATTTTTTCTTCACTGCGTTCAGTCAATATTAGTTATCTACATTGAATATTTTATTTTTACAATAATATTACATAAATGATTTCTCCCACCTTCCAAGGGTTTTTGTATAATGGTACAATTTTAATCATAAAATATTTTTGTTTTAGATCGCAGGTGTGGTAGGGGCTCTAGCAGATGCAGAATCCATGGTAGCGCTGAAAGACTTACTCAACAAGCTCGGTTCAGAAGCCTTGGTGACCGAGTACACCTTCCCTCTAGACGGATCAGGCACTGATTTTCGATCTACTTATTTATTAAATAATAAAATAAACGGTAAGTTAAAATCAACGGGTAGTGTAAATGAAACTGCAGAAGATAGAAATTGGTGTTGAAAGTTTCTGAGTGTTAGATCCTTGACAGATACTGTTAATGAAGCTGCAGAAGTGTTAAAAGTTTCTAGCTGTTAGATCCTAGTCAGGGCAAGGCGTGTTTTTAATCATTTATAACTGGCAGGTGTACCCCGTGCTTCGCCTTGGTTAAATTTATTTTTTTCAACCACATATCTTTCTCGTTTGAGTTGATAACACACACAACATATTACTTTTGGTTTTATTAACTATTAAATAAATTAAATTTAAACAAAACACTTACCAAAAACACTATTTATTTTAATTTATGAAGAAACTTGTTTCGAATCATTCAATTCATTATCAGTCTAGTCTAGTCGAGTCTAAAGATGGAAGTTGACTGAGTATTATTCACCGCGTGCTGTGTAGGGTTACTATTAAAATGTCTATTTCTAAAACTTTTTTGAATATAATATTATCACTGGCCTTATCAATTTCAATTTGATTAGACAATAGATATTTTGATAGTATACAGCACGCGGTGAATAACTCAGTCAACTTCCATCCTTAGACTCGACTAGACTGATGATGAATCGAATGATTCGAAACTAGTTCCTACATAAATTAAAATAAATAGTGTTTTAATTTATTTAATAGTCAATATTTTTTAACACTTATAATTAACATGTTATTCAAAGATAATATTGAAAATAATAAACCTTTGGAATCGTCACGAAAAAAAATACCCCCCTCAAAATTTGATATTTTTTTATATATCAAGATTATAATGACAGTAACACATATTCATTCATTTTTCGTGTTAAACTAGTCAAGATAACTCAAAGTTCTTGCACATATGTATTACAACCACCAAGTTTTCTAGGGAACTTTGCAACATTTCTACTCATAGATAGGGGTTTGAAGACAAGACTATTTTCAATGAGTTATTTTGTTACTTTTTCACAGGTGTCGAAGAAGCTGACCTTATCCTTCTGATAGGAACGAATCCTAGATTTGAAGCTCCCTTATTCAATGCTCGCATAAGAAAAGGTTACATTACAAACGAGTTGGAAGTTGCTGTAATTGGACCCAAAGTTGATCTGAGATACGAATATGAGGTTTTTATTTCATCATTTTTATAAGTAGTTCCCAGAATCCTGGTTTATGTTGTTTAAGCAATCAACATTTCCCTGTCATTCAAATCTTTTGAAAACACAAAATAACTTCTGAAATTATGTTGTGAATTCAATGTTTTTTTTTTTTTTTTTTTTTTTTTTTTTTCTTCAAAGAGCATAATATTGTAGTTATCAAATTTAAGGAAATATGACGAAGACAGTCTCTTCTACTCATAGATTCTGTGCGAAGTATGTTTATAAATAATATACGGAGACAGCTAAACGAACTCTTATTTATTACTATTTCAAAGAGCAAATGTGTAACTCTTTTTGTTTGCACCATGAAAGGACCAGTTTCAATCACTGTAACGTCTAAAATGTGAGAATTTCTTAAAAAATGTTAAGGGCAACATTTTGTATGGTCGTGCTAGGATTCATTTATTCCATGTTGGTAATGGTGAACTTTATTCTTTCGTGAGAAATAAATCTCGCGTACTTGCTTCACTACAATCATTATGTAGCTTATAGAACACCGCTACAAAATCATGATTTTGAAGTCCCCTAATCAAAAGAGACTTGCATTGAAATTGATTCGATACGATTCCAGCGGCCTTTGAGGGTGCTATACAAAAATGTTTGATTTTCTTTTTGTTCTGATACCAGTCTTGCAACTTTGTGAAAAGACTGTGTATATCTTGCAAATTTTAAATTATCTCCCTTGTGTAAGCATTTCCTATGCATATGCAGTAAATATTTCCTTCTCATTTCAGCATTTAGGTGAAAGTTCTGACTTACTGAAACAAATTGCTAATGGATCTCATGCGTTCAGTAAGAAGTTAGCATCTGCAAAGAAGCCACTGATTGTTCTTGGGGTCGATCAATTATCTCGTAGTGATGGAGCCGCCATTTTAGCGCTTGTACAGCAGTTGTCTGTGAAATTGTCTACCCAGAACAATGTAAGATGTTTTCTTGTCTCATGCTTAAAAATGTTATTATCATATGCACTTAAGAGTCAAAAAGTTAAGACGAAAAAATAAATAGCATGACCGGAGAAAATAGCAAATTCTGCTTTTTGTCGGAATTTTCATTCCGATAAAATGAAATAGTTCGACTCCATTCAACATAATACAGGGTGTCTCATAAAAAGGAGCGGGCCTGAATATATTGAAGACCGTTTCGTATTTCGAAAAAGATGTTTCTTTATTTAAAAATCGAAACCTTTCCCGGTGGTTTTCAAATTTTCAGTACTTTCAGAAGGTCTTATTTGAAATCCTTTATGAATCTATCCCTTTTATATGTAATACATTTTTGAAAAATTTAACATAATAAAAGTACTTTAAGATTTTTACTCGAAATAATGTTTCAAGTTGATGTTGAGCACTCGAAACACTTTTGCGATCACAACTCTACGTCTGCGTGAGATTAATGTTAAGGAAATGCGAAACAAGTATTGTTTTACTTCGAGGTGGAAATCTTTTCTCTTTTCAAAAAATCGTCCAAACTCAAGAGCTCAGGAATTACGCGGTCGCTCACAGAAGTCACCAAAGTTTCATCGCCATCGGATCAATGTAAAAGGAACGCATATGGGACAAACATACATGCATTTACAACATATAGAGATATTTTGTTTGTCTTTTTTTCAGTTACCTAGTGATTGGAAAGTATTCAATATTCTTCACAGAGTTGCCTCTCAAGTGGCTGCTTTAGATTTAGGATACAAGCCTGGAGTTGCTGAGATTAAACAAAATCCTCCCAAAGTTCTTTTCTTATTGGGTGCAGATGAGGGTTCCATCACTCGTGATGATGTTGGAAAGGACACGTTTATCATCTATCAAGGGCACCATGGAGATTATGGTGCCAGTATTGCTGATGCGATTTTACCTGGTGCCGCGTACACAGAAAAACAAGCCTCTTATGTAAATACTGAAGGGAGAGCTCAACAAACATTGACCGCTGTGTCACCTCCTGGACTCGCTCGAGAAGATTGGAAAATTATTCGCGCGTTATCTGAGGTAAAGTTTTTTTTTCTATATCCGGACTGGTCTTTTTTTGGTCGATCCGCAAATCGTTACAATCCATGTATGACTTACCAAGAAGTCACTCGCAGTGACTTCTCATAACGAAAGACGTCATCAGTCTTCTAGGGTGAAAATGAACCACCCTCCAGAAAAAATGTAGGCTCTGTGGGACACATTGTCTTATATGATAGGTAATGTGTACTCGAACACTATGAGGTATTGATAAATTATTATTTTAAGTGTAAGATTTTAAGGTAGATGTCCGCGAGATTTGTGTGTTCAATATTTATGAAATATTTAAGGTTTTGAGTTTAGAGCTAACGATTTTCCTTCGCCCTACTTTCGTCTACGTATGCGCTAATTTTATAGAAGTCAAACTGCGAGGAAGCTATACAATTTATATTGATATACAATACGTAGTAGGTATTATTTTTACCGTAAGTAGTAACTGAATTTTTACCTTATCTTTTCCTTAGTATAGGAAAATAAAGTACATATTGTATTGGTGAAAATNAGATTTGTGTGTTCAATATTTAAGGTTTTGAGTTTAGAGCTAACGATTTTCCTTCGCCCTACTTTCGTCTACGTATGCGCTAATTTTATAGAAGTCAAACTGCGAGGAAGCTATACATTTTATATTGATATACAATACGTAGTAGGTATTATTTTTACCGTTAAGTAGTAACTGAATTTTTACCTTATCTTTTCCTTAGTATAGGAAAATAAAGTACATATTGTATTGGTGAAAATTTTCGATGTCGTTTTTTAAAAAATGATCTGAGTACACATGTCTATTAGTTGACATCTTACTTAGGAAACTGTTTTGTTTGTTGCAGATTATTGGTCAGAAATTACCGTATGATAATTTGTTAGAAATTAGAGAACGCTTAGCTCAGGTAGCACCCAATTTGATACAGTATGGTGAAGCAGAAGATGCAAACTATTTCAAACAGGCCGCGGAGTTATCTCAGGTTAGTGCCTAGTTCATCAACATAACTAAAATTGATTTTTATTTTTAAGAAATAATCCGATTACCCAAAACACGTTTCAAGTAAAACTACAATCAAGTAAATAGACCTTTTAAACGGTCATGCCTCGGAATTCGCCCGGGGATACCACATAATGTTGGTTTTATCGGGATTGGCTATTGTTGATCAGAGCGAAACGGCAGGGTAAGCTATACCCAGGGCCGCCAAGAGATAATCCGAGCCCGGGACTGAAAAGTTACGGGCCCCTATAAAAAATCCGTGAATCCTCAAAAGCATATAACCTAAACATTAAATATAATCCATGATGTATAATATAAACTAATGATGTTAAACTACTTCTATTAATAACAAATCATGATCAATGAATCAAATCAATCAAGTTTTAAACTGTATAAACTAGGTAATCGAGGTGGTAAAAGCTTTAATTTTTTTAGCACCTTGGAATTCCGACCCCTCCAAAAACCCCGGGCCCGAGGGATTCCCCCCATTCCCACCTCCCTCTTGGTGGGCCTGGCTATACCATAGTTAACCCACTAGTAAAAACAGCTACCCCAAAAAACAAGTGTCTAGATTTAGCCATCGTGCATCTTCTTTCATTAATATAGGAGAGTGAGTCATTCTATGAACTGGGATTTGATCCATGTTTTTTTCTATCGACAAATTTTATTCCTAAACAGTAGTGTTGAAAGATTCTTTTTCTTTTCAGGATGTTCAAATTAGTCTGAACGCTCACCCATTAGACGTTAAACAGAAACAATTAGAAGATTATTACATGACTGATCCGATTAGTAGAGCTTCGTCTACTATGGCCAAATGCATACAGGCTGTGCATAAACAAAAACAGTCAAAATATTACGAAGAAGCTGTGAATTAAAAAGAACAATTTTTTTTCTCTTTAATTGTATGTACAACATTTATGTATAGATCTTTCTAAAAATAAAGATAAAGTAAAAATAAAAATCGAATGAAAACATTGTAAGAGTTTCGATATAGCCCACACTTCACTTTTTTATTAATCGCTTGTGAAAGAATATTGATATTTAGCAGAAGATTTAGGCTATGTTCACATGAACGCGCGGTACGACGAACCGCGCGGCACAAGATCTATCTAAATAGTGCATATTGTTTTCATGACCGCGCGGTACTATTTCTACAAACTTGTATTGGTTTGTCCATATGATACCGCGCGGTCATGTGAACCTAGCCTTAGGGTTACTTTTTAGAATTTCGTACCAGAAGGGTAACAATGTACTTCTATTTTAAAAGCTACAATGTCTGTATGTCACAAGGTTTAATCTCAAAGTTAGCCTGTTGAAATAATCTAATTTCGTATATTTCTGTGACCTGTTATCTCAGAATCTCAGCAAGTAACAAACAACTTTTCAAAAATCGAAACCATCACAATGTAATAGGTAACCAGTTGACAAAGTATATTCACGCTATAGTTGTGATTTAATCTTGGTATATAATAAAAATCTTAAAAATATATGATGCATGTATATAGGGTGATCATAAAGATCAGCTCCACCTTAAATTGAAATGGCATCTTTAAAAGATGCCATTTCAAGTGTTTGTGAACATATTTTGTTTACGTTATATAATATAGAGTGTGTTTCTCTTTTATATATATAGATATATATATATATGTATCAAAACGTTTGAAATTCGGATGACCAAGTGACTACGGAGATTCAATTTTGTCATTTTTTACTTTGGGTTGGATTTTTCCCTTTAAGACAGCTATACGATTATTATTCTTTTTCCCTTATTTGGTCCCTTCCACGTTCACGAAACAGGTATCACACATTTTCTTTTATTTTGAAGCAGATCGTGGTTACTGGGGTTGTTATCATGGTAAACGTCATAACTAAAAGAAATATTCACCGAATGAAAATGGATTTAGTTGCATGTTTGTATCAAATTAAATTCTGTGTCGTGTCAGAATATAATGTTTTTCAAATCATTTTGCGAATCATTGAAATAATTCCTTGTTAGTTCTGCAGAAACAGTATCCGTGATTGTGAATATAAGTTGAAAGAAATTTAACTTTAGCTTCAAATGGGAAAATTAGCATTCGATAATGACAGATATACGTGGAACCCCGGGACAAAGGAAATGTTTTATGTGTCCGGCGTATACTCTACACATCTTGATGGATCCGTTGGAAAAAACAACTGACATTTGGTCATGAGCCTCTTCAAAGCTTGAATATATTTTCTTTGGGTTTCATCATTTAATACATGCGCCACATTTTTAGAGAAGATTTTCTCACGTCCTGTACGAGCGTGTATACCAACCATGGTGACACCAATTGGCCAAGGAGCATTACCTATTGCCATTTCCAGATAAGAGTCACTCGCCTGAAACAAATTATATAAATTGGTACCTATATTTTCTTGCAGGAAAATAAATAACTTTTCTGGACTCTTAGGTAGACACACGCGACGCACCACACGCAACACAACACACGTCAGAAAATTGTGTCGCCATATTTCCTAATAGTACCGCGTAAGCTGAGACGCATGCGTGTGCGTGTCTGGCATGCCACAGTTTGTAGCACAGACACAGTCGTCAAATACACACGCGACGCAACTATTGATCGAAGATATCTTTAAATGAACAATTGGTTGAGCTGGTGCGCGAGTTACCTGTGCTATACGATGTGACTCATGAAGATTATAGCAAGAAAACATATAAAGACTCTTTGTGGGCCAACATAGCCAAGGAATTAAACCTACAAGGATTTTTGGTTTATTATTTTCAGTATTGGTTTATTATTTTCAACAATGAACCTTTGGACACGAGAAAAGAAAAAATACCCCCTCAAAATTTGATATTTTACGTTTCAAGGTACATAGAAACCCAAAATCAAAACAAAAATAAACCGTTTGTCCGCCGTACGCCGTGATGGGCACTTTTGCCATTTAGCGTATAACAGAAACTTTCCCTCAATTTCCATATCGGATTCAGATGAATTGGTATCGGTATCTTTCATCTTCAATGCAACAATCAACAATGGCATGCGTGTGCTCCAGCATGCGCTGGTAAAAAAATCGTTTGTTGCATGGCTTGCGCCGCAAAACGTGGCTTGCGTGTGCTGCGTCGCGTGTGTCTCAGCTTACGCCCTACCTTAAACCCTTCATTTCATCAAACTAAGGAAACAAGAATAATAATAAAATAATGCAATACGTGTTCTATTATGTAGGTCTCATTTGGTATCTAGATGATCCTCGACGCAGATCATTACTGTCAGTAATATCCAAGAGGTAAAACTAGTTATGTGTAAAGAGAATCCACGTCATTCTGTTCTTTCTTGACGATGTTGCTTCATTAATAGCATACGAGCATATTCCAAAAAGATTAACTTTTAATCTGTTGGGTAATATGTTGTGGTTATTTTTTGAAAATGATTGGATATTTATTTGGCCATACCCATACTTGCACACAATTACATTGCTGGCATTTGAAGCAGGACAATAAACAAAGATGAGACGAATTCATAGGAGAACTTGTGAATGAATCTTTGTTTTTTTCTATTATGTATAATTATCTTGGCGGTTTGGAATATAATAATGCGCAGATTTTATATTACTGGTTTCCTGACCAGTAATATAAAATCTGTGCATTACTATATTCCAAACCGCCAAGATAATTATACATAATAGAAAAAAACAAAGATTCATTCACATGGCTCATTGATCACTGCACTAGTCTTGCACTCGGGAGACTCGGGTTCGAATCCTGGCTGGGGCGAAAATTTGTCACTGTGGATTGAATCTTTTCGGGGCCCACTCAGCCTCGTGAGGACAATGAGAAGCTATAAAGATAAATGCGCAAAGCGATCAGGTGCCAGAATTGTAGGTAAAATTGTAAAATTCAAAGTAATTGGATAATGATTGATATTGGAAAATCCTAAAATACTGCAGTGAGCACCAAAGTTGTGACATTAACACAAAGAAACAGCATTCTTCTTACTGGTTTCCATATCTCACCTTCTCTTTCCAATTACATACAATTCTTTGAACTTAGCCCTCATTAGTGTCCCATCTTATTCAAAGAGAGGTTCTCTTTGAATCAGTTGGAAAATGATGGTCCCAATATATTAAAAAAAACTTACTGCAATATAATTTCTATCGAGCAAATGTTTAGTGATTTCTGTCAAGCTATCAGAAATATCTTCAGGTAATGTTTTACTTTTTAATTTTCTAAGAAGCGGTTTTAAGTATTGCTGAGTTTGTGTATAAGTGGCCAGCGCTAGTTTCCCTCGAGTTCCCATCTTTTCAACTCCAGACCTTGTATTTAGTTCATTACCCCACATGTCAAGCAGAAACTGAAAAATTAATAAATTTTATTACAAAAAATATCAAATAACACGTCAGTTATACAAGGTGGACTATTGATTTTTTTAAAAAAAATAAAAGTACCCGATGAAGGCATTTTATTATAATTGCAATCTAGATTCTTAAATCTAATGAACAATATTGTTCTAACTTAAAATATTAAAAAAAAAGAAGAAAAATAAACAGTTTATGTACATAACATAAACAGACTCGTCTTAAGAAGGTGGTTGCAATCTGGCGCACCTAGGATGGAGCTCTACGTGAGCTCATGAGGTTTTCTTCTTTTTAAACGTCTATATAGGTTGTCAACTTTGAGTAGATGAACGTCTATATAGGTTTTAGAACCTGATTATAAAACATGAGCTTGTTTTCGACTGGTAGTGAAGAGTACCAACTCATTAATCAGTAAAGTTTCTGATATTTCAAACCAAGCTTAAGGAGGCGCCGAAAAATTATATATATTTTCCGAAACGAAATTTAGAGGAGAGGGATTGTCTTATTTATCGCCTACATTTGTCAGTTACACTGCATATAAAAATGGAAATAATCATTGGGAATGAACTTATAATGTGAAAGGTCAAAGACAAGTACATTTATTTCCGAGTGAGCCACGAGACTGACGTAAATAATATAAATATAAAAACTCCTTTGTGGTAAGGAACAACGGCCTTTTTCACAATTTTTGTAGGTATCACAGCATTACTAAAAGCCTCATGAACTANAAAAATAAAAGTACCCGATGAAGGCATTTTATTATAATTGCAATCTAGATTCTTAAATCTAATGAACAATATTGTTCTAACTTAAAATATTAAAAAAAAGAAGAAAAATAAACCGTTTATGTACATAACATAAACAGACTCGTCTTATGAAGGTGGTTGCAATCTGGCGCACCTAGGATGGAGCTCTGTGTGAGCTCATGAGGTTTTCTTCTTTTTAAACGTCTATATAGGTTGTCAACTTCGAGTAGATGAACGTCTATATAGGTTTTAGAACCTGATTATAAAACATGAGCTTGTTTTCGACCGGTAGTGAAGAGTACCAACTCATTAACCAGTAAAGTTTCTGATATTTCAAACCAAGCTTAAGAAGGCGTCGGAAAATTATATATATTTTCCGAAACGAAATTTAGATATTAAAAGGAGAGGGATTGTATTATTTATCGCCTACATTTGTCAGTTACAATGCAAAAAAAAAAATATAAAAATGGAAATAATCATTGGGAATGAACTTATAATGTGAAAGGCCAAAGACAAGTACATTTATTTTCGAGTGAGCCACGAGACTGACGTAAATAATGTAAATATAGAAACTCCTTTGTGGTAAGGAACAACGGCCTTTTTTACAATTTTTGTAGGTATCACAGCATTACTAAAAGCCTCATGAACGAATAATCTCTTCAATCTTTAACCAAATCTTTTTACTCTTATAATGCCGCTACTGGTCGCTACTCACATTAAAGTAGATACTCAATCGTCCTCACGGGGCTGAGTGCACCCCGAAATCACAAGCACAAAGTCGAAATTTTTCTGATCCCGCCGGGGACTGAACCTGAGTCCTCCAAGTGCAATGCCAGTGTGATACCCACTAGACAAGAACTGCGACGGGCGTAAATAATTTGATAAGATGGTCAACTTGCAAGTACCTATGTCGTGAACTAACTATAGGGATTCCTGTCATCATTACAAGGTAGCACTAGAAGCTTGTATTTAGTGTGGCTTTCAGCCAGCGTCTATGCACGTTGAATACACCAGTTCCCCATAGATCACTGAAGTTAAGCAACGTCCAACGAGGTTGTACCATGTGGGTGTCCACATGGGTTCGCGCCCTCGTGATGCTGGCTATTTTTCCGGCCCAACCCAGGCTGGGTGAGGGCAATGGGGGTAGCTGGTTTGCAAGTTTCCAGCGAATGGAGAGTGAAACCCTCTTCTTGAATGACCAATAGATGTTAAAGAGACTTCCAGGCAATTTTTTTTCTTTTGCAAATTATGTATTTTCTTGATCTGATAAGATGTATCTCTCTAACCTGCAATAAGTTCATAGTAACGTTCATATCAAGATTTCTATCTCCCTGACCGAGATCCTTTGCCATCAATTGAATATCGTCATAGGTAATTTGTTTCTCTGGAGGTTTTGTTTCTTCTTTTATCACTCGGCTATTGCTGGTTTGAGCTTGAGATGATAGAAATTCATCTAAATAGGTTTGATCAACTTTTTCGAGAGCTTCTTGAAAATCATTACGAAAACCCTGAAGTGATAAAAATCAAAAATTTCTTTAATTCACTGCAGAAAGACAAGATTTTTGTTTATATGGGAAAAGGAAGAAAATCAATCTTGCCCAAACAAAACAAAGAGCGGACTAGAAATATTTTTACCTTATGAACCAACATTTCAGTAATTTTGTCTTTGTGGAAAGACTGGAAAAGGAAGAAAATCAATCTGGCCCAAACAAAACAAAGAGCGGACTAGAAATATTTTTACCTTATGAACCAACATTTCAGTGGTTTTGTCTTTGTGGAAAGACGCCAGAAAATAGAAAAAACCTTGGATGACCAGAAAAACCATCAGTCCATATTTTTCATGATATGTCATCCTAAAATGGATCAAACCGAATAACCGGCGCACAATCAAAAGATGAGGGCGCTAAAACATTTGAAATATACCTTATTGGTTTCTGGTTCTTGAATTTCACAATGTCGCAATCTTTTAAATGAATCAACTTCAGTCTCTCCAAACAAGGTTATTGGTTCACCTCTCTCTCTAAACCTTCTAATGACTTCTTTTCTGGGTAAAGCTTGATGTAATGATCCATCATCATGCGAACTGCCTGAAAATAGAAGTACAATTTTAAAATACAGATATGAAAAAAAAAAAAAANGTGCGGAATTCTTTTATAAGAAAGTACAACTTACACTTGACCAATTTTTTTTTTTTTACTTTTACCTATAAAAAGGAAAGTATTGTAAAGGGCTGAAATATTCAATGCCGACATAATGCCAATGAGGTTTATTGGTCCGCACGTGTGTCTCTCTGTTTATGACAATTTTATGCAAAGAATGCACAACGACACTTTTTGTGCCAATAAAATCTTGTCGCCTTATAGAGGTTTTCAAAAATCGGGCCTAGAAGGACGAATTCAGGTGCCAGACTTGAAAGATGGTATGCATGTAAATATATACATCTTACCGTTCGTGCGACATATTTCTCACAAACAAAAACACACAACCAATTACTGAAACTCGGGATTTGAGATCTGAGGATCTCAAAATGTGTTTTGGCATTGCAAAAGCACCGAGGAAAATTTGGTGAAATCGATATGAGACCATCTGGACACCTACCGCGGTACAAGAGTTGTATTGAATACAAGAAATTGACTAAGGACGGACACGGAACAAAATTTGTTCCTTCATGTTGCGTATTTTGCGTTCCATATTTTGCGAGTAGAAAGCTTCCCTGGCTTTGTATTTCGGAACCAATAGACATTTATTAGCTGTTACTCAATATATACCCGACATAAGAGTTTTCAAATTTACCATTATGAATCGGAGATGCACACAGATGATGAAAATCGTTGTAGCGCTTTGACAAACACGAAAAAAATATAAATACATTCCTGGTTTGATTTTTATATAAAAACTTTAAACAAGAACGTACCTGTTTCACTTGCAGACTGTTTGCATGAAACGTCTTCAGTTTTGGTTCCATATTTCCTATTGTACTCTTCTTCGTACTTCGCTTTCAACTCAGATCCTTTAAAGAATCTTTTGTTCTCATTCTATAGACACAGTAAATAAAATATGTACGGCACTGAGTTAGGTGATATTATCAAAACGAACAAAGAATACTGCAACAGGATCTTTAGAACTGGCCATACTTGAACGTCATACCAAAGATACAAGGAACGGAAGTATCTATGACACGTTACGCACACTATGTTTTTTTTTTGGCTTAACGTCTCTTTAACATTGCACGTCATTACNGTACTCTTCTTCGTACTTCGCTTTCAACTCAGATCCTTTAAAGAATCTTTTGTTCTCATTCTAAAATAAAAATGATTTAAATCTACTTTTAATTTTTTTTTTTTTTAATATGGACCTTGATGGTAAATTCGCCTATTTCTGGCATCTAACATCTAATTTGTATTTTGAAGAACCTATTAATAGACACAGTAAATAAAATATGTACTGCACTGAGTTAGGTGATATTATCAAAAACAAGGAATACTGCAACAGGATCTTTAGAACTGGCCATACTTGTACGCCATACCAAAGATACAAGGAACGGAAGTATCTATGACACGTTACGCACACTATGTTTTTTTTGGCTTAACGTCTCTTTAACATTGCACGTCATTACCCGCCATTCGCTGGAAACATTTTACAAACCAGTACCCACGATAATCTCACCCAGCATGGGTTGTGCCGAGAATAACGGGGCGCGAACCTAGGTGGTTCACGCCAAGTAAAACTTCGCTGGACGTTCAACTTCAGTGATCTAACGGGAACTGATTCATTCAACGGGCCATTGAGGCCGTGGCAATGATTCTTAGGGCCGTATTAATTTTGAGCATACTTAGTTGGAAAACAGGTTCAACCCGATTACCCAATGACGTATTTCGGTGTGCTGTTATCTTCAGATATGGTTAAAAAGTGAAATCTTCACTTTTTTCAATATAACCATAGTACGCATTTTGTTTTGATTATTTCCACAATGTTCAGGTGGAAAACCTGTAATTTTCAAGCAATACAACTCCAGTATGCGTAAACTCTTGCAAAAGAGTTCATTTTTAAGCTCGAATGATGAATGCTTGTAATGTTTAATGTCAGCATTGAAACCAAAATGAAAACTTTTGTGATATGATGTAAAGTAATTGTTCTCGTGGGAAAAATAATTAAAATTCCTTACTATTATTTTGTTATCTTCCAGCAGCTTCCTCTTTCTTTCAATTTCTGCCTTCAGAATATCCATTTTTTTCATATAAATTATGAGTCTATCTCATGTCAAACAGTCCGAATAGAAAGATTTGACCGATACAGAACGCAAACACCAGTTCCTAAAAACTGTAAGAGAAAATCAAGTAGATATGTTGAAAGTTATTTGAATTTTATTTTACGCATGTTTTCCAATCATTCCGAAAGTATTCTGGACGCAATCTGACTCAATGATGCTTTAGGCCCGATCCTACCAAGACGTGTTTTCAGGGAGTTTCATCAAACACTGTGTCAGCCTGTGTTAATACAATACCCAAACCCGAGTGTTTCAAAACCCAGCTTTTGGTAGGACCGGACCTTAAAAAGCTACTTTAACCCCGAAAATAGTGTTTCCTGTTTCTGAGTACTGAACGTTAACTAGAAGTGTTCTACGTTGCTTATACAAGATAGTTTTGAAGTGAAATGAGATATTCGGCTACATTTTTAACATTTTTTGTGTGTTTTAATCTTGGCTTAATTCTGCTCCTTCAGGATCAGAAGAAAAAGATTATAACCTGGTAATCATACATACCTACACTCAAAATGCAATGGAATTATTCAACAAAAAAGAACGGTTGTTAATTTTAAAAATAATATAAATTAATATTAAAGAGAATAAATTGTTCTATTAATTTTATTATAATTTATAATCTTATCATCAAATTAAATAATCCATACTAATATTATAAATGCGAAAGTAACTCTGTCTGTCTATCTGTCTGTCTGTCTGTCTGTATGTATGTTACGCTTTCACGCTTAAACTACTGAACCGATTTTGATGAAATTTGGTATGGAGATAGACTGAACTTTAGGAAAGGACATAGGCTACTTTTGGGGTTGAAACTATAAACGGCCATGCCTCTAAGGCGCCAAGCGAAGCGGGCGTATCCTGCTAGTTTTAAATAAGTTAAACTTGAATTTTGAAATAAAGACCTCCAAGACCAAGATAAAGACAAGAGACAAACTGATCAGTGTTGTCAGATCTCCCTGCGAATTCGGTGCTAGATTTGTCCAGAATGGTGCTGAATTTTTTCACGGTTCAAAAATAGCATTAATTTTCTCAATAAGAAATTAAGAGTAGTTTTAAAAACGATTCTGAAGTTAAAAATATTTTCCATTATTTATAATTATAATTTTTCACAAAATGCACAGACTATTTGTATTTCTGGCGCCAAATAGTAAACATTTTTAGTGAGTGAAGTCTACAGTTTACAAGACTACTAGTTCTAGTATGGCATATTGTCGATTACTGAACATTTGTACAGGGCCTCCGAGAGAAAATCCGAGACCGGGACTAAAAATTACGGGCACTTTTACTAAAATGAACAAAATCGGGCCTCTCCAAAAATGTACAAAAGCAGGGCCACAGAAAGAAGAGTAATACCCTAGTCACCCCACGCTTCTCCGTGGCCCTGCCCTTGTACATTTATGATTAAAAGTTTCTGGACCAATTAGACACAAAAGGTCTATGTTTATTGGAAAAGTGTTACTTGTGGCGGACGAATCGGCAATTTTTAATTGATTTCGATTTTTGGATTTAACGTGACCAGGCTTTTCAGAAAACGTGGCAAGCACACATTTTGGCGCCCTCCCACACCAGGCTAAAACAAATATTCAACAGATCTATATAAAATAACCAACCACACAAATAATCGGTATGTGCTGGTACCACTGTCTGTTTAACTGTCAATTGATTAAGGTCGTCCTTTGGAAGCGACTATAAGCGACTGATCCAAATGAATGTATGTTAATAGAATCTCGTCCACTGTAAAAGTATAACTTACTAGCTGTTTTCCCGTGCTTCGCTACAGTTACGAAATTCAACAACAATTTCGAGATTGCGATTTTAAGCTTCCCAGAGCCCAGAGTAAGCACGGTTCCTATTTAGAAAACTCAATATTTTATTCAAGGATACCTATTACTTTTNTATTTTAACCCCGAAAATAGTGTTTCCTGTTTCTGAGTACTGAACGTTAACTAGAAGTGTTCTACGTTGCTTATACAAGATAGTTTTGAAGTGAAATGAGATATTCGGCTACCCTTTTAACATAATAACCAGGTAATCATACATACCTACACTCAATATGCAATGGAATTATTCACAAAAAAAGAACGGTTGTTCATCTTAAAAATAATATAAATTAATATTAAAGAGAATAAATTGTTCTATTAATCTTATTATAATTTATAATCTTATCATTAAATTAAATAATTTTAAATTAAACTTGAATTTTTGACTTTTGAAATAAAGACCTCCAAGAGCAAGATAAAGACAAGTGACACTTTAAACTGATCGGTGTTGTCGGATCTCCCTGCGAATTCGGTTCTAGATTTGTCCAGAATCGTGCTAATTTTTTTCACGGTTCAAAAATAACATTCATTTTTTCAGTAAGAAATTAAGAGTAGTTTTAAAAACAATTCTGAAGTTAAAAATATTTTTTATTATTTATAATTATAATGTCTCACAAAATGCACAGACTATTTGTATTTCTGGCGCCAAATAGTACACATTTTTAGTGAGTGAAGTCTACAGTTTACTGGACTACTAGTTCTAGCTGTTCTAGTATGGGATATTACTGAACCTTTGTACAGGGCAGCCGAGAGAAAATCCGGGACCGGGATTAAAAATTACGGGGAATCTTTACTAAAATGAACAAAATCGGGCCTCTCCAAAAATGTTGCTTTTATACATCCGAAAAGGGCCACGAAAAAGTGAGTAATACCCCCGTCAACCCACCACTCTCCGTGGCCCTGCAGTAGTACATTTATGATTAAGAGTTTCTGGACCAATTAGACCCAAAAGTATCAACGTTTATTGGAAAAGTGTTACTTGCGGCGGACGAATCGGCAATTTTTAATGGATTTCGATTTTTGGATTTAACGTGACCAGGCTTTTCAGAAAACGTGGCAAGCACCCATTTTGGCGCCCCTCCCACACCAGGCTAAAACAAGTATTCAACAAATCTATATAAAAGAACCAAACACACAAATAATCGGTATGTGCTGGTACCACTGTCTGTTCAACTGTCAATTGAAATAAGGTCGTTCTTTGGAAGCGACTATAAGCTCGAGATACTACGAGCGACTGAACCAAATGAATGTATGTTAATAGAATCTCGTCAACTGTAAGAGTATAACATACTAGCTGTTTGCCCGTGCTTCGCTACGGCTACGAAATTCAACAACAATTTCGATATTGCGACTTTAAGCTTCCCAGAGTAAGCACGGTTCCTATTTAGAAAATTCAATGTTTTACTCAAGGATTTTACTTACTTTTTGTACTGCAAAATACATTTCTATCGAATTTCAGTTTTCTCGCCCTTTCTCTCAATTCCGATTTTTCGGTGGTGAAAACCAACAATAAATCGGAGAAAATATTTTTTTTATATTTTTATGTGGTCCTTTTATGCTATTTTGGAGGGTCCATTCTCGCTAATTTTTCGTTATCTCCTTTAACCACAATAACTGTTGTACACTCTTGATGAAATTTTGTATTTTTGGCCAAACAGCGGAATTGAGTGTAATATCCAGTACACAGAACCCCGGAGTATTAATAGAATCAGCTGATTAGTTTTTGTCCTGTTTGACCACGCGGGGCCAAATTTAATGGTCATGAGGATTTATTGAATAGTTGATTAAATCCGTAATCAAAATGTTAATAATAAATCAAAATAAAATACTGTGAATAAAAAAATCAAATTAACTCTAGGCGCTCAGAGTTACTTTTATATAATTTTAAATTCTGTACTTCAAGTAAAATGAATCATAAAATGGATCCTATAGAACCAAGAACCAAGTCCAAAGAAAGTCAAATGTAATAAGGGACTGATGGGTGAAGTGAATTTTAAGAAGAAAGATAAACTTACAACTAATTCAATAAACCTGAGCTGTAAGAAAGATTCCTCGAAATGAACGGCTCTTACCCATTTCTATTCCGGGCGGCAATGATGCGTATCAACTATGGTGGGGCAGTCGCCCCGTTTGCCCCTTGAACATAACTTGAAACGTAATATATCAAATTTCGAGGTGGACATAATTTTTTTCGTTAACAAAAAAAATATGTCAAGGTGCATATTATTGAAAATAATAAACCACGCATTATTCTCGTTGCAAAACTTAAATATTTCGACCAAACCGCGTTGAAATGCAAATCTGATGTTTATGGTTAGGTTACTTTTATATGGCCAAGTCAACACAGAAGAGGTTCTGAGACCATTTTAATATTATATTTTTTAGGAGTTTGTTATAAAAAATATGCTACATGTTGCCAAGTCAATGATTATCCCTTCTGGTTTCCATAGAAACCTGTTACACTTATCAGATAACATAATCTTTAGTGATATCAATACAATTGTTAATGATACAAGGTATGGAAATGGAAAAGCTTTAGTTTCGATATTTCTCATGCATGAAAGTCTTCTTTGTTATTAACTTTATCACCTATTTAAAAGAATATTTCTTTTATTTCCGAAAAAAGAAGATACTGAAGTAAGTAAAATGAAGAATTTTACTATTACTACCGCTATTAATTTGTCCTCAGTTTTTTGTTTTAATTTGGCTTAACGTCTCTTTAACATCTATTGGTCATTCGAGACGGCGTTTTTACCCTCCATTCGCTGGAAACTTGCAAAACCAGCTTCTCCCAATGACCTCACCCAGCCTGGGTTGGGACGGAAAAATAGCCAGCATCACGAGGGCGCGAACCCACGTGGACACCCACATGGAACAACCTCGCTTGACGTTGATTTCAGTGATCGAACGGAAACTGGTGTATTCAACGTGCCATAGACGCTGGCTAAAGAATTTTACTATTCTCTCATATCCTCAGTTTTTAGTTGTATTTTTTCTTATATCATCTTGCATCATGGCATACCAATATTTTTTATCGGTTCTAAGCTTAAGCATATCTACTTTTATCCAAAGGGCAAACCGTAGCTGACTCAAGGAACATAATATGATTTCATTTCGAGACTGATATTTGGAACCCTAGTTTTGATTTGGTAGCCGACAAACAAAAAAAAACTATCTATTTGTCAAATTTTGCATAGAAAGTGGAACACGCCCGTATAAGTACTCTGACAAGGTGAAATTTTTAACGTTTAAATGCATGCTTGTGACGAGACTGAGCTTCTTTATTTTTTGTTTAGATATTAGGTTAGGTAACGTTTTCAGAATTCTCCCAACATTTTATCACAAGAGAAATGTATTCTGATTTGTTGTTTGTCCTCGGTTTGTAGAATTCATTTGCCTCTCAAGTGGATTTTTTTTTTTTAAAAAAATCAGAGTCTTGAACTTGATCCAGTTCGGTAAATTCTAGAAGTCAATGAGTGCATCACATTCGGCTTGCACAAAGGAGGTACCTATCGGGTACGATTCCTAGTAGGTTCGAAAAAAAAAATCGATTTTTTTTCCTTGGTGTCATTTTTTCTTGTGTACGGGGATAACTTAGCCTCCTGGGCAGCTATGGTAATAGCGACAAGTGGTAGCAATATAAAGCAATTTTTAAGTGTGCTTAGGCTTAGTGGTATTGGAGTGATTGTTAAAAAATGTAACTTACGGTAAATGAATGAACTCAAATGAATTATCCGCGAGCACTTGAATTAGGTAGCTCTACTATATCAGATGGCCCTCAAGATGGTTGGTTCTTCGCACCGGGGCTACCCGTGCCCTCGGGCACGGCCAAAGACCATCAACACCGTTCCGACGACAACTCTTTGTGTTTTTCCTCCATTGGACCTAGTCGTGCTGCTCCAGATACTTCCTCAAAGAGTTGGTATATAAATCTTTGCTAAACCCTGAAGTATCTGATCGTTGTCTATTTATGCTGGCTGCTTGTAATGTAAATCATGAGCAGCCAGCAACTATCTATCAAACCCAACTAATCTAGAGTCGTCAGCATTATGGACAGATCCTGTTGGAGAGGCCGCCTTTATTGGTCTGGAGACACAGTGTGAGTCGTTGAGAACGTTAATAACATAACTATATCAGATAATTCTACTTCTTCTTCTTCTTCTGGTACCATTATCGAACGTTGGTAATCATGTTGGCGATGAACTGTTTGTTCCAATTAACTTGATACAGTGTCTCAATTGAGATTGGGTACCACTGGTTGATGTTCTGTAGCCATAATGTTTTCGGACGACCCCTCCCTCTGAAACCATTTACAACCTCTATTTTTCATTTTCACAGGCAATTGATATTTTACGGGGTTACGTATTATGTGACCTAAAAATTCCAATAATTCTACCAAAAAGCAATAAAGTCTCAACAGCCCGGTTCTGTTTCTGTATTTCATTACATGTATTAGTATTATAATATTTTGTAGTCTAAGTTATTGTTACATGAGTTTCGTTTTATATCTTTTTTGGATTTTAAAAATAAATTCTAATGTCACATTGATAAAATTTCAGTTTGAATTTTCCCTTTTCAGACTGAAAAAATACAATGGGAAAAAAGGTGACGGTTGCAGCAGCAACATTGAATCAATTAGCTTTAGATTTTGAAGGGAATCTCAATAGAATTTTACAGAGTGTTGTACTAGCCAAACAATATCAAGCCACATACAGAAGCGGTCCCGAATTAGAAATATCTGGCTACAGTTGTGAAGATCATTTCTTTGAATCAGACACACATTTACATTGTTGGCAAGTCCTTGTGGAGCTCCTAAAGAATCCAATCTGTCAAGGAATAATGATAGACGTGGGTATGCCCGTACGACACAGAACTGCAGTCTACAATTGTAGAGTTGTGTTTCTAGATAAGAAAATTATTTTAATAAGACCAAAACTTCTTATGTGTGATGATGGAAACTATCGTGAAACACGCTGGTTCACTCCATGGAGAAGACTGAATGAAATAGAAGAATATTATCTCCCCCACATTGTGACACTGTTGAACGGGCAAGAACGTGTGCCCTTTGGTGACGCAGTCATAGCCACTCATGACACTTGTATTGGATATGAAATATGTGAGGAGTTGTGGAATCCTCAAAGTTCTCACATTCCTATGAGTTTGGACGGAGTGGAAATTATTCTTAACAGCTCAGGCTCCTATATGGAGCTGCGCAAAGCAAACATTGTTGATGATTTAGTAAAGTCGGCGACATTTAAATGTGGAGGATGTTATGTTTTTTCAAACTTGAGGGGGTGCGATGGACAAAGAACTTATTTTAATGGTGGCTCTGTAATTGCTCTGAATGGAAATATTGTCGCTAAGGGTCAGCAGTTCAGTTTGAAGGAGGTCGAGGTAACATGTGCTACAATAGATTTGGAAGATATTCGAAGTTACAGAGCAAGTCGCAGATCTTTGTGTTCTTTGTCCAATACAAACAAATCTTACACTCGAGTTAACGTGAACTATTCCTTATCTAGCAAAGTTCAGACAGTTTCCGAACCCATCAAAGAACAGTCTCATTCTCCAGAAGAGGAAATAGCGTATGGACCAGCATGTTGGCTCTGGGATTATTTACGTCGCTCAGGTCAAGGAGGATTTTTCCTTCCGTTGAGCGGTGGCGTGGACTCATCTAGTACAGCGTGTATTGTGTACGCAATGTGTTGTATGATTTTTCAAAGTGACGATAATCAAGTCATGGCAGACATAAGAAAAATTGTGGGAAATTCGAAGTTCACTCCACAAAACCCACAAGAAATTTGCAACATGTTATTCGTAACATGTTATTTAGGCACCGAAAATTCCTCAATCGAAACCAAGGATAAAGCGAATCAACTGTCTAGACAGATAGGAAGTTGCCATCTAACCTTCAATATTGACGCGATAGTACAAACTGTGATCTCTGTATTCACTACTGTCACTGGGCTCACTCCCAAATTCCGATCACATGGTGGAACTGAAAGGGAATCACTTGCGTTGCAAAATATTCAAGCGCGTCTTCGCATGGTGTTGTCTTACTTCTTCGCTCAACTCATGTTGTGGGNAATCAACTGTCTAGACAGATAGGAAGTTGTCATCTAACCTTCAATATTGACGCGATAGTACAAACTGTGATCTCTGTATTCACTACTGTCACTGGGCTCACTCCCAAATTCCGATCACATGGTGGAACTGAAAGGGAATCACTTGCGTTGCAAAATATTCAAGCGCGTCTCCGCATGGTGTTGTCTTACTTCTTTGCTCAACTCATGTTGTGGGTTCGGGGACGTCCGGGTGGTTTGTTAGTGTTAGGTTCTGCAAATGTGGATGAATCATTACGGGGATATGTAACAAAGTATGATTGTTCTAGTGCAGATGTAAACCCTATTGGTGGTATATCAAAGAAAGACTTGAAATCATTCCTCAAATTTATGTCTTCGAAATTCAATCTATTCAGCTTGGATAGCATTTTAGAAGCTCCTCCTACAGCTGAACTAGAACCATTAGAAGATGGTAAAATAACCCAAACGGATGAAGCTGACATGGGGATGACCTACGAAGAACTCAACACTTTTGGAGTGTTAAGGAAAACAAATTACTGTGGACCATACTCCATGTTTTGTAAACTGGTGCCTTATTGGAGTAATGATTATGCTCCAGAAGAAGTGGCTGAAAAAGTAAAACATTTTTTTCGGTGCTATGCTATTAACAGACACAAGATGACAGTTCTAACGCCCAGTATCCACGTGGAAAGCTATAGTCCAGATGATAACAGATTCGATCATCGTCAGTTTCTTTACAATGTTAGGTGGACGTGGCAGTTTAGAGCTATCGACAATGCAGTCAAAGACATAACAAGAACCAGAGGTGTTTCAGTTTGAACCACTGTACCAATTTTGTTTACAAAAAATAGTTGCTTTTCTAGTGGAGCTAAAGGTGTGTAGTAATGTTAGCATTCAGATTTAGTATGAGCGCAAACATTTCCAGGAGTGATCAAAAGAAAAAAACTTTACCTATTTAATTTTGGAAATATAAATTCATATAATAAAAATAAATATAATTATTCCTGTAAAAATATAGTAAAATACAAAAATCCCGTAGAAATATGGTATATGAACCTCTCACAGTTCGGACTGTGTGATTGTTACGCTAAAAAGCGTTATTTTTGACAATAACTCTCTTACACTTTGAATTGGGAAACTAAAGAAAAGGACTCTTCAAACCTATTCCTTTAAAATTCAATGCATTACAAAAAGTTCCCGTATCTTTTCTAAGAACGAAATCATAGAAACAATCAATGATGTGCAAGCTAACAATATTTGAATTTACTCTTGGTCGTTGGTACGTATCAAGGTTTACAAATTGATGCAGTAACAATATAAGCGTCTTACGAGCACCCGATGAATTCACAAATTCTTTTTATTAGTACTAAAATTTTATAATATCACAGAAGACAAGAGAGCAAAGTATTCACCAATCTAATCGAACCGTGTTCCGAGTCCTATATAGGTTTCAGAGTTTTCTTCTCATAGGATGTCAGTTCTGGATGCCAAACATCAACAATCAATATCAATCTGAAAGTGCTGCCATTGTGCCACACTTCATGCTCAAAGCTATCATCAAATACCAGAACTTTTCCTTCTTCCCAGGATCTAGAACAGATAATATTCAGTGAACTGCTGATATTAGAACTTTAATGCAGGGTATCTCAAAAAATGAGAGGACCTCAATATCTTTAGAATAAAAACACGTCTTTCTTTATTCCAGAGGGTAATTTTCTAGCCGTTTTCCAAATTCTGACCTTTTTAGTGAAGGTTCGAGGAGGTAAAATGTTAAATAGAACATTTTGAAAAGAAAATGAATATCCCAATACAGGGTCGGAGTTGTTTAAAGTGGAAGTTGACTTTTTCAAACACTTTGACAAACATTATTACTTTGCGTTTGTTTGAGATTAAATTTTTTTCATTGTTCCGAAACTGAGTGGAGCTCATATCTGAAGTACGAAAAACATGAATTTGGGATGTTTACCACATAATAATATAGCACCCAAAAAACTGCCGGTGTCAAGGGACTTTTCAATCATATTCGGGCAGTATAAATAAGGACTATTATTATTTTTAGCAAAACCTGAAGAGCTACGGCAAAGATCTCAAATACATCTTGAAAATAATGAGGTAGATAATATAATACTATATCTTCACTTGACTGTAAAATCATTTTACAATCAAGTGAAGATGTAGTATTATATTATCTACCTCAATATGGTTTTACTTGACATGGTATCCCAATTAAAAAAAAAAAATCCGAAAATTTAATTTTATTTTAGTTCTCGAAAATATCATACAAAAGATCCCCCAGAGGTCTCTCCTGAAAAAGTAAAAAATTTGATTACCACTAAAAAAAGTTTCCCTTTTTATATAAAGAATTATGAGATTTAGCGTTTTTTGAAATTCGAAACTGTTCCTAAAATATTCAGATAGGAAGCTATTTCTTTTTTAGACAGACAAGCTTTGAGTAGATCAAATAATGGCCGAATCGCAAAAAAAAAAATTCTATCAAATTAAAATTTTCAGACGAAAATAATAAATGGCCGGTCAAAAATTACATCTCGTGAAATTGTGAAACTAGAAAGAGCACAAAACCCTAACTATGTGAACGAGCCGTTTCTCAACTAACTTAATTAGTTGATACAGAAGGAATACTTAGATTTTACAATTTAGCTTAGGTAGGCCCACTATTTATACAAAATTGTAAAAATAAAAAAAATAAAATATTAAAAATTGAAGACTCCTCGGAGAAAAGATAGTTTAAACAAAAAACATATTCTCTGCCTACTCAATTGTTTTTTAAATGGATCATTTTTTACCACGGTTTTTCAATTACTAACAGTCCTTCCTTATACCTTACATGTTTTGTTTTAATGTCTTAGAAGACTTTATTATAAAGTTTTTTGTTTCAAGGATTATTTTAAATATTTTAATTTTCGTCTTCCGACTTTTTCAAACTAGATATGAAATAAAATGAAATTGAACATTGAAATATGTTCAATTTATGAAAATTGAAATGAAATTGAACATTGAAATATGTTCAATTTCATTTCATATCTATTTTGAAAAAGTCAGAAGACAAAAATTAAAATATTTAAAATAATCCTTGAAACAAAAAACTTTATACCTTACATGTTTACAGACAATCCCATTTTTTTAATTGAAACTTTACGTTACTCCGGTCGTTCTTTGGAAGCTGCTACGAGCGACAGACAAAATGAATGTAGCTTAATGAAACCTAGTCCACTATATACATTAAATGTTATACGCTTACAATGGACGAGGTTCCGTTTACCTATATTCATATGGATTTGGATTAGAGTGGGCTCATAGTCTTAAGAATACTTGAATTAGAGAAAGGCACTATAAAAAAGAAAACATCCCTTATTACCTGGTTTCATTTACCACTCGTAAGCCTGTGAGTTTTGGTATTACTAATCCTAGATGAGCTCTCAGTCTGCAGTTGGTAGGTCCACAATGAGGCCACACATGTGTATTAGGATGAATGATGCTGAATTTGATTTGACCACGGGAACAAGTATAGGCCGGCGGAAACTCTCCCACAATGTTGCATGTGAATGGTGTAAGTTTGCAATTTCTTTCTATTTTGTTACCTAAAAAAAGTATGTAATCAATATGTACCTATGTAGGCAATAATATGTTTAATTGTATATAATATGTACACAGTTAGTACCTAACAAAGAGTTAAAAATGAATACCCCTCTACCAACTACCCATGTACATAAAAATCACCCTTTAATTTTCTTTAGTTCACCAGATGATGTCGTAACAGACGAAAGCGCNACAGAAGGAATACTTAGAAGTTACAATTTAGCTTAGGTAGGCACACTATTTATACAAAATTGTAAAAATAAAAAAATAAAATATAAAAAATTGAAGACTCCACGGAGAAAAGATAGTTTAAACAAAAAACATATTCTCTGCCTATTCAATTGGTTTTTAAATGGATCATTTTTTCCCACGGTTTTTCAATTACTAACAGTCCTTCCTTATACCTTACATGTTTTGTTTTAATGTCTTAGAAGACTTTATTATAAAGTTTTTTGTGTCAAGGATTATTTTAAATATTTTAATTTTCGTCTCCTGACTTTTTCAAACTAGATATGAAATGAAATTGAACATTGAAATATGTTCAATTTATGAACATTGAAATGAAATTGAACATATTTCAATGTTCAATTTCATTTCATATCTATTTTGAAAAAGTCAGAAGACAAAAATTTAAATATTTAAAATAATCCTTGAAACAAAAAACTTTATACCTTACATGTTTACAGACAATCCCATTTTTTTTAATTGAAACTTTACGTTACTCCGGTCGTTCTTTGGAAGCTGCTACGAGCGACAGACAAAATGAATGTAGCTTAATGAAACCTAGTACACTATATACATTAAATGTTATACGCTTACAATGGACGAGGTTCCGTTTACCTATATTCATATGGATTTGGATTAGAGTGGGCTCATAGTCTTAAGAATACTTGAATTAGAGAAAGGCACTATAAAAAAGAAAACATCCCTTATTACCTGGTTTCATTTACCACTCGTAAGCCTGTGAGTTTTGGTATTACTAATCCTAGATGAGCTCTCAGTCTGCAGTTGGTAGGTCCACAATGAGGCCACACATGTGTATTAGGATGAATGATGCTGAATTTGATTTGACCACGGGAACAAGTATAGGCCGGCGGAAACTCTCCCACAATGTTGCATGTGAATGGTGTAAGTTTGCAATTTCTTTCTATTTTGTTACCTAAAAAAAAGTATGTAATCAATATGTACCTATGTAGGCAATAATATGTTTAATTGTATATAATATGTACATAGTTAGTACCTAACAAAGCGTTAAAAATGAATACCCCTCTACCAACTACCTATGTACATAAAAATCATACCATACTCTGCACCCTTGAATTTGCTTTAGTTCATCAGATGATGTCGTAACAGACGAAAGCGCTCGTGACTCGTATTTCATTTGTAGTTTGATACAATGATAATTTTGGAAATCTATACTAAAAAATGTAGTTCACGCGACTAATAGTGAACGTCAAGCTTACATTTTCCAGACTACTGCATTCAGAATGCCCCGTTGAAGGTAGACATTGTATACACGGCCATCAGACGAACGGATCAATGGATTAAACGACCTACCTCCAGTCCTCGTTCGGACGATTATATATTATACATATAATACTAGCTGAGTACACGAACTTCGTTTCGAGAAGATGAGAGAACATGGGGAGTAGTAACTGGTTGTTAAGTTAAGTAGAACGTGTTCGGAGTAGTATTGGGTTAGGTTCCAAAAAAAAAAAACGTGCTGAAGTCTGCTGAGTTTAGGCTGAGGTGCTGAGTTTAGGCTGAGGTGCTGAGTTTAGGCAACCCAGACCCAGCATAACCTTGCACAGACTTCAACACGCATTTTTTTTTGTTGAACCTAACCCAATATTATTCCCAACACGTCCTGCCAACAAAATTGTTGTTCAATTCTATTAAATTATAGATAAAAACCTATTCGCAGACCTACAGAATGTACATACAAAATTTCATTAAAATCGGTTAAGCCGTTTTGGAGGAGTATGGTAACAAACACTGTGACACGAGAATTTTATATATAAGAAGATATATTTTGTTAGCATCAGTTCTAGCAATGGAGGTCCAGGTGTGGAACTGATAAGAAGGTGAGTATGTACGAGTACAATATCACATTTCAGTCGAACAT
Organism: Pachypsylla venusta; assembly: GCA_012654025.1. Classification (NCBI taxonomy): domain Eukaryota; kingdom Metazoa; phylum Arthropoda; class Insecta; order Hemiptera; family Aphalaridae; genus Pachypsylla; species Pachypsylla venusta. The sequence continues at coordinate 48,137,894 of CM022874.1, forward strand.
TAATTCTGATAGAAAAAAAAAAAAATGTCCTCAGATGTGATATTGAGGTTTAGATAGAAATCTTACCTCTAGCAAACAGGTCAAACTGTTTCCAATCCCCCAAGTCTACCAAAGTTTCAGATTCATTTTTAAACACACTAGCTTTGTCTTTCAGTTTCAGAACGTTCAGGGCCTCGTCTCTGATTTTCTTCCAGTTTCTCTCTAGTTTTCTGGAAATGTAAGCATTAACACGTGAGTCATGATATGATAGTTCTCAATAGTAGGAATTTATGTTTTCAAGTCCCCTACAGTAAAAAAAACATGCTCCTCTAAAACAGTACGACGGTGAAGCCGGAAAAATTCAATACAGTAGGGCTGTGTCGGTAATTGCTACATTTGCGACAATCTTGTCAGCATAAAGAAAATGTAGTATAAATGCTATAATATACAGAATGTNAACAAACCTTTGTCAGCAGATTCAGTGTAAATCTGTCCATAAAATAAAACTGATTACAGATAGATACAAAAAGTAAAAGTAATACAAATTATGTATAGAACGTTGATATGCAGACTTGAACAAACCTTTGTCAGCAGATTCAGTGTAAATCTGTCCATAAAATAAAACTGATTACAGATAGATACAAAAAGTAAAAGTAATACAAATTATGTATAGAACGTTGATATGCAGACTTGAACAAACCTTTGTCAGCAGATTCAGTGTAAATCTGTCCATAAAATAAAACTGATTACAGATAGATACAAAAAGTAAAAGTAATACAAATTATGTATAGAACGTTGATATGCAGACTTGAACAAACCTTTGTCAGCAGATTCAGTGTAAATCTGTCCATAAAATAAAACTGATTACAGATAGATACAAAAAGTAAAAGTAATACAAATTATGTATAGAACGTTGATATGCAGACTTGAACAAACCTTTGTCAGCAGATTCAGTGTAAATCTGTCCATAAAATAAAACTGATTACAGATAGATACAAAAAGTAAAAGTAATACAAATTATGTATAGAACGTTGATATGCAGACTTGAACAAACCTTTGTCAGCAGATTCAGTGTAAATCTGTCCATAAAATAAAACTGATTACAGATAGATACAAAAAGTAAAAGTAATACAAATTATGTATAGAACGTTGATATGCAGACTTGAACAAACCTTTGTCAGCAGATTCAGTGTAAATCTGTCCATAAAATAAAACTGATTACAGATAGATACAAAAAGTAAAAGTAATACAAATTATGTATAGAACGTTGATATGCAGACTTGAACAAACCTTTGTCAGCAGATTCAGTGTAAATCTGTCCATAAAATAAAACTGATTACAGATAGATACAAAAATTAAAAGTAATCCAGTATGCTCCTGGTGTTTTAATGTCTGCTAACAGTCCTGATTAATCTGTTACGATATTTGGTAACTTCTGAAACCTCTGGAGAAATGGTGAATGAATATACAGGGTGTTTCAAAAGGTTACGCAAAAAAAGAAACCACGTATAGTAGAGCTCAAATAAAGGCCACTTTGCTTAATAAACCCTTTAAAGCTTAATAAGAAATAATTTCATGACTCCCCATAACTCCGCGCCTGATCGGGGAAAAAGTGCCAAATACTCACCAAAGAAGCATGATAACAATCGGAGACGTCATGCAAAAAATGTCAATCGCAAAATAATTATATTTCGATTTTTAAGTGCCAACTATGGGTGGCCCTAGTTACCTTCCATTTCCGTATAGGGGTTTATTAAGCAAAGTGGCCTTTATTTGAGCTCTACTATACGTGGTTTCTTTTTTGGATAATCTTTTGAAACACCCTGTGTTGTAAAGACTAGTTCGAGGGAAATTAGTGCAAGATAGATAAATTACCTGGTGAGCTTCATCATTTCTGCCTAGCCTTTGCAACGCATCTCCTAGAACATAATAATATTTTCCCCGATTCTTCGCTTCAACAGACTCTTCAAACTCTCTAGAATGAATTCCTTTCATCAAATGATAAACTGCTTTCTCATATTTCTCTTCTTGTTTGTATATAAATCCGATCCCCGCGTGTGCCATTCCATCTTCTGGCCATTTAATCAGGAGCTCTTCTAACACATGTTTCGCATTTGTGTTCCTTCCTCCAACAAGAAGAATATAAAAATAATTATTTTCCTGGTACAGTAAAACGCAAGAGGGACGTTGCATATACATTTTCATGGTGTTCGGTTGCTAAAAAGTTAAGCAGGAAACAAATCTTTAGAACTGCGATCTCATACAAAAAGGGCACCATCGGAAATGATAATGCCACTACCTACTGATTGATTAGTTCGTTTGTCTTCTACTGACAGTTTATAATGATCCCACTACAACAGGGGGTGATCTGATAATACAGGGTGCGGCAAAAGATTTGCCCGGGTTTCAAAAATCTGTTCTACGACCGGTGGGAGGAGTTGAGTTATAGAAGGGGTCTCATTGTAACCGTTATGTCTTACAGTTTCCCGGTCGCACAATGATTTGGACTGGAGAGCATCGTGACTTTGCAACAGGGACTCATTTGCAAAATGGCCGTTCCGTCATCGCCACACAGAGAGCCATGCGCTTCCGTTTCAAGATTCCGCGTAACGTTTCACTCCCCGATGGAAAGACAATCAAACGTTAGGTTCGTAATTTGGAAGAAACGGGATCAACAAGAATGCCTCTTGTAGACCCAGAACTGCAAGAACACAAGTAAATGTGGCACTGGTGAGGGCAGCCGTCGAACAGTCGCCAAGACGCTCTGCTCGGAGACACTCAATTGCGCTTGGTTTGTCTGATCGTTCCGTAAGGAGGATTTTGCACAGAGATTTGTCATTCCACCCATACACATACAAGATCATGATTGTTCAAGAAATGACACCACTTGATCGCTGCTGAAGGCCGCCATCTTGCAGGTGTCATTTTCAAAACCACATAAAAAAAAATCATCTCTCTCAGTCAATTATTTTTATTTTTATAGGTTCCCAAAACCCGGGCATATCTTTTGCCGCACCCTGTATAACAATATTTTCCATACGAAAAAAGTTGTATGCAGGTATATCTGTTTTTGTTAATTTTTTTGTCAAACCCATAACTGGAACACATTATTTTTTTCCTTTGCTACCACGCAGTCCATATAAAACATTCATTCCTCAAAGGTGCCCCAAATTATTATTAACTATCTGGCGGAGCCTGCTAAGTGGTAAAACATTGTCTAATGGGACCCCGATATTTTTTTTTTGCAATTATTGAAACGACTAAGAAATTTTACGACGCAATGGAGTTTGGTCTAGGCCTACACAAACTTCAAAATCTTATGAAAAGTTATGTATACTAATAGGCTGTTTGTTTTAAATGTCTTATTGGGACTAATTTAATACAATAAACCGCAACTCACAACGAATTACTTTAAATACCTTTAAATTTTAAGAAATAACGATTTTTTTTTTATATTACCTACCTGGCCATCATGAGATATGTCAAGGATAAATCATTTCTAAACTTCGGATTATCTGGAAATCGGTTGATAAGGATTTGATGAGCAGCAATGATTTTCTGATAGCTTCCTGTAAATGTAAAAGAAATCTTCTGTGATCTATTCTAAAGTTTTGACAGTTGCCTGAATTTAGTAATTTAACGAATAAGGTGAAATTGTGAAATACTTCACCGTTAAAAAGATAGAGATCTGGGACAGAGAAAGTATTAAAAACTTAGAAATAAGGTGTCGCTGTTACCTTTGAATGCGGGTACGGGATCCTAACAAAAGTCTCAAAATAGCTGACATATTGAATAAATTTGCGAATCATCCTGGGAAAATCTTCTAACCTGTATATATATATATATATATATAGANTGAAACATGTGACCCATTCCCTTTGCGGCCGCACCGAAATGGTAGGTAAAAATGCCTAGAAATAAGTTTTTAGTAATTTACCCAAATAAGTAATTTAGTAAAAAAAGATAATTGTACCGCCCACTTTGACCGCGGAAATCGAGCCTTTTTTGACCAAACCTATCCAGCTGTTTTGATAATTTTGGTCTAAGAAAGCTCGAACTCTGCGGTCGAAGCGAGCGGGACAACCATCTTGTTGGAACACTATTTCTTTTACTAAATTACTTATTTGGGATCATAAAAAAAATAATTTCTAGGCATTTTTAGGTACTATTTCGGTGCGGCCGCAAAGGGAATGGGTCACATATTCCACTCCGTAATTCGTGAACGGTAGATCCTACAGAGCTCTGGTTTTCTGTAATGAACTCGTATTAACGAGCTTTAAAACAAGGTGTCACTTGATATACCTTCTCATTTAAGATTTTGAAGCCAGTCAGTGACCAGCCTAAACGGCTGGCCGAGGCCAAAATTTTTTTAATCTAAAATTAATCCCCCTAAAATCCAAGGGATACATGTTTTTGCGTTTTTTTATGTATATATGTATACACATACATATATCCCATCTTCTGCTGCTTCATTTCCTTCACCTATTTTAAAACTCCAAATCAGCATTGTTGCTGAGGCGTTATACATACAGTTCATATTACTTTCCAATAATTATATTCAGTACAACATAAACAGTTTACCAGGAATATACTATATTAACAATTGACTCTAATAATCATAATTGAAGGGACTTTTTCGCAACGATCAAAATATTGTGACTCAGCGTTCCGTCAGTTGTCTACTATTGCACTATATGATAGATAATTTAAAACTGAATTAGGTACTAATAAAAACCTCTATTACCTTTGAATCTTCCTCTGTCGATGCACCGCTGAGCAGCAAGAATCACCAATGGACCAGGAATATTAGAAACCGCCAACAAGGTTAAATAAGCAATGATAGCTGCTTCTAAAATTGAATTACTTTTCTTTTTTTCCGCCATCAAATCTAAACATTTTGCAACTCCAAACAAACTTCTTGGTGATGTAGGGTATGCTTTCGATAGGATTTCAAATTGATGTAAAGACTGCTCAAGATTCTACTCAAGTTAGTTGTAAAAGTTAGTAGATAAAACAAAACAAAAAAACAGACAAAAACACACGGGTTAGTAAGTCAAACAATCAACTGTTTCTAGATATCTGGACCATATAATTTACAGGTTAATTTCCTACTGGTACGAAGTGTTTCCTGAAATTGAAACACTGAATACGTGCTCATCTCAAATAACTTTGTACACAGCTTCCAACTCACATATGGTGTGATGTCAAATGATAAATTATTCTTACATGGCCCATCATGAGGGGCGATCGTACTTTGATAGCGACCACAAGTTCACGCTAATACGAAAATACAAATACAAACGAATACAGGCAAATGGAACCTTTACGTTTATTTGGATCAGATGCTTAAAGGCTTAAAGTAGCGGGAGCTTGTATTCGCTTTCAAAGCACGCCCGGAGTAATCTTTTCTTATTATCTTGTGTTCTTATTGAGACTATAGCAGACATAAAAATTACTGTCTTAAAAATTTTCGACCTATAATTGGAGTTTGAAAGTGAAAGAGTTAAAAGTATTTTTGTGTTTCTGAATTATAAAAAAATCTATGATCGCAATCAAAGGAAATTCTTTATTAGTTCATAAAACGGTTAGTAAAAAAAAAACAGGATTTATTTCCAAATCGAAGGCTACCTGTCCTGGGTCATTGCTATAAAAATATGAATTCTTCGGTGCTGATATACATATATATCGCTAAGTAATTGTTTATTGTAATGCTAATAGCAATTTATAATCATCAGCGTAAAGCTAAATTCTCAGACTCGAATGATGCTCGTAGTTCATAAAGCTATGAATATTTTTTTCAATGACAACATTATTAATTTTCAATATTCCTTAGGTATATCTCATTTTATTTTTTTAACGACAGAAAATCAATTATTAACATTGATATGTGCAGTTATAGACAGCTTGTTCCAGAATGAGACCGGTCACCCCCCCCCCCTTAACTTTTGAGCGGCTTGGAATTTTTGAAATTTGAAAAGCTCTAGGAATAGGAAAAGGGCCATGGCCAATCGAACGATTATGGTGATATCCAGGTGCGACCTCCGGAAGTCACTTTTATTGACAAAAAGTGTCGATTTCTCAAGTAATTTGGAACACAATAATAAAACTTTTACATCAAAACTTAAAATGAACACTGTTATACAGGATGTAACAAAATTAAAGTTTAGACCCCTCTAGCTCCGCCCCTGATTATTATTTTTCCGGGGTTCGAACCTGGATCTCACCATAACCATTCGATTGGTCATGGCCCTTTTCCTATCCCTATTTTTTTTCTCAAAATTCAAAAATTCTGGTACACTCTGTAAGTACAATGTATTCAATCTCTAACACACAAACGAGTTTATAATAGAATAAATATCATATACAAACCAAAATAACAAACATAAATTAGATAGTTTGATTTTTTTGCACTGATCTCACTCTTGTATTAAAGAATTACAGAGCGGTTCCCCCATTTCGGCGAAATATGAGAAACTGGTTATAGAATTTATTTTCAATCACAATAACCTGGATACTAACAAAATATATACTGGTTAATACTGTGAGGGAGCAACCAATTGAAAACATAAGTAGTAAAAGAAGGAACGATCTTTCAGTATAAGAATCAGTAAAAAAAAAAAAAAAAAAAAAANGAACGATCTTTCAGTATAAGAATCAGTAAAAAAAAAAAATCGAAACAAAATCATCAGGGAGGCAAGATTTTTTTTTACTAAATGTTCACAGTCCTATTGAAAAAGAGCAGCATCGTCAGAAACTTGTGGGACATAAGAAATGGTTTTAGTGAAGAAGAAAAAAAAATGCATCTAAAATTAGCGAAAACTTATTGCCAGAGTATTTCCAAACATAATGTACTTCTATCACTTTGGCTTACGCTCTATACAATATGTTCCCGATTGAACGCGTGATTGTTTCCAAATGACCTAGAGTCTATCCGCTGGTGTTTTCAAAAGCCAGATTTAAGTTTCGAAAGAGCACTTTTATATGAAAATGTTAATTTCTCAGGAAATTTTAATAGTATCATTTTCTATCATTATTAGTGGCACTGTTATGGATGTCGAAATGACGAAATGTAAAAATTACAACAGCGCTTAAATTTGGAATCGCGGAACTTTATACTGCACGAATGGATTTAAGATGACGGAAAGTATTTTAAAACTACTGAAATCACAAAAACTCCGATACTTCAGGACCACCAGTGTGAGAGATCAATATCCTAGAAATAAAAATTATTTCCAAGACACATAGCTCTGCTAATGTGTCAAAAAGATGTGATCAAGTTTATTTTAATATATATCAATCTTAAAAAATATAAAGTTTTTATGATTCCGTTAATTCTAGAATACCTCGCCTCTAAATTATTTCAAAGTTTTACGATGTCAAATCTGCAGCATTTATGCTTTCCACTTTATTTAAATGCTCCACTGTGAAAATACTTTTAATTTAAATGCTCCACTAAAAAAACATACCTTCTTATTTGAATCTCTCGAAAAATTCGCATTTTTTTAAAAAAGTTCAACTTCCGAATTTTGATCTTGTATTTTTACAATACCAGCGGATTCGCTTTAAAACAACGAGAATTAAAAACAAAGTTAGCGGGAAAGGATTTTGGGAATTACTGTACGAGTATATTGTATATTTACAATTAACCCTGAAAAATTGATTAGAACCTGCATAAAACTTCTACTGAATAATTTGAAAAATGTTTAATTACAAACTTAGTTTATTATGAAATTAAAACAGGAGATACTCTGTTCATACAAATGCTGATTTTTAAATGGAGCTTTCCTGAAAAGTTTCAAAAGAAGAAGGACAGAAAAAAATTAGTATACTTTTTACTTTAGTAATGAAGACTAAAATTAGGTCGTAATGGCTTTTAAAATATCTAACGGTTGTATTAAACTGAATTTGAGATCTCCTAACATCATTAAATGATCATGTTAGATTGTCTGATCTACTAAGGTAAAATTTCCTTTACCAAATTTCCAGACTGATGATCACTGGTGTGCAAAAAGTCTGGTACATTCAGATTATATTTAATTATAAATTCCTAAGTCAATCGATCCCTTAGAACCCTTTAAGTGATTCATATTTTGTTTTGAAACGAAATTAAGTTACTGCTAAAATTTGATTTTTTTTAAATGATTACTTACGGATTGATTGTATTGATCCTCAGCAGCGTCCAATTGATCTCGAATTTCCCAGTCTTGTTCGTTGGTTATGTTTTCGAATATGTAATCTTCAGTACTCTGAAAACATCAAATAAGTATCGGAACTGTTATTTTTTAAAGTAATCTGTAATTTTTTCTAAACGGATTTTTTTTAAAAAAATCTCCGAATACTCGTATTTCTCTTTGAAGCAGAAGTACATATAAGTACCTAAATATACAGTGGAACGAGGCGAAGATTCTCGATTTTGTTTGACTAGAAAATTCACACGCTAAATTGTGGGAAGCGACAAAAAGAATTGCTTAAAATATATTTTTGCCTTAAATGTATTTAAATTGGCTAAAACAGCAAGGGGGTCCTGTGTAAAAGATCTGGTACGAAACACATAAGCATATTGCCAATTTTGTTAAATAAAGTTAGGGACAAAATTAAGATACATATGTACATTATACATATGGGCAAATTGCTATTTTAATACCTACTTGTTCAAGTAAAGGCCAAAACTAACATTAAGAGATACAATTTTAGTTAAATTTGATAAAAATAATTACATTCAACGAATTGTTTGCATGACTTTCTTCAGATCAGACGAATATCAGTATCACTTCCTCTCTTCGGAAAGTCGCCTATGTTCTATACCACCTCATTACATATATCGTCTTTAACATTAAGATTATAATGTATTAATTCTAATTCATTTGGAGAAATATTTGTTTGTAACTTTTTTGTTAGCCAGCGTCTATGGCACGTTGAATACACCTGGTCCCGATAGATCACTGAAGTTAAGCAACGTCCAGCGAGGTTGTGCCATGTGGGTGTCCACGTGGGTTCGCGCCCTCGTGATGCTGGCTATTTTTCCGGACCAACCCAGGCTGGGTGAGGTCAATGTGGGTAGCTGGTTTGCAAGTTTCCGGAGAATGGAGGGTGAAACTCCCGTCTTGAATTACCAATAGATGTAAAAGAACCTTTTGTTAATAAATTACCTTTGGCCCCTTAAATTTAGATTGTACGGTGGAAGTGGGTTCATTGTCCGAGTATTCGATTTCTGATCCACTCTCTCCCAATACTTCGTCTTCAGAATTTAAATCTTGACGTGGGACACCTGCAACAAAAAGATTATTAGTTGGATTACTTGTTGACTGAACAAAGTGGAGTTGGCTAATCGTTCCACGATAACTCTCGAATGTCTTGTCCGATTATTAGTTGGATTACTTGTTAACTGAACAAAGTGAAGTTGGCTAATCGTTCCACGATAACTCTCGAACGTCCTGTCCGATTTTGATGAAACTTGGTAGGACCATTATGATGTTGTTGTTGTAGCGGTCTTAAAACCAATTATTTCCTCCATTTGGTAAAATGATAGAAACAGGTTGATATGAAGCTACCGAAAAGGTTTTGATGTCCCTTGGCTGGAACTGTGATGGTAATAATGGTATGCGTTCCAAGTCGTATTGGTGTGTACAAACGGCCATCGCATCGTGAGAACGGTATATTTAATGTTCATAGAATTTGATGATTTTTTTTTAAATTTGGGTGAACGTCATCTTTAACATCTATTGGTCATTCAAGACGGGCGTTTCACCCTCCATTCGCTAAAAACTTGCAAACCAGCTACCCACATTGAACTCACCCAGACTTAAATCATATTCTTACTTCAGACCTTCTAACTCAAAATGACCGTTTTCTAAAAGACGTCATTTTAAGCTCTGGTAGAAATACGAGATTTGGTTATCTAGGCCTACGGCACTGATAAAACTTAGAAGTTGTTATTTTTATCACTTAACGAATTTCTACATCAAAATTAAATTCGGTTTCCATTATACAGGGTGTAGCAAGTTTTGTATTTGAACCCGTCTGGCTCTGCCCCTAATTATTTTTTTGAAAAAATAAAAATGGATATATTCCTTATTTTATTCACACTTTTATTCTTCAAAAAAATATTTGTACCATTCCATTTAAATTTCCCGAGAAATCGACACTTTGTGTCAAAAAAGCCACTTCCAAGATTCGAACCTGGACACTGATGTTACCATTCGAATTGCCATGAGCCCTTTTCTATCCTTACAAATAAACAGAATTCAAAAATTTCAAGCGGTTCAAAAGTTATGGGCACCGGGCAGCACTTCTGAGACATACCTAGATAATTACAATATTACTGTTCCTATCCTCCAAAACCCCCATCCAGTCTTTTTTTTTATAGAATGTACAAATTGTTTATTTGATAACGTTATAAATTTCATTTAAATTATCTTCTCATTTTCTGAGTGTGCTTTGTTTATTGTGTTAGGTATTTCAAACTTCAAAATAAATCATTATTCCGATTTTTCTTACTGAATAGAAGTTACACTCACTTGCCCATTTATCATTAATGGGTGCACTATTTTCACTCAATTCTTCTTCTTCCTCCAGCTCCTCTTCTTCAGGTTCGGATTCTACAGGAGAGTACTCGTACGTGACAACAGTGGACTGGAAAAAAAAATACAAAATTAGTATTCAGATAATTTATATAGGTATTCTAAAAATATATATATGAATGTAAATATAGAATTTCTTTGTGGTAAGGCCCAACGGCCTCTTCATTTTTTGTAAATATCGCATTACTAAGAGTCTCCTGTAGTAATAATGTCTTCAATCTTCTACCAAACCAAAACATTTTACTTGGTAATGCCTCCCTCATATTAAAGTAGCTACCGTCTTCTCAAATATGCATGCATCCCGACATGACGAGCACAGTCGAAAATTTTCCGACCCCGTTGAGAATTGAACCTGGGCCACCCCCGTGCATACATAGTTTATTCAAATTATGGGCTGAAACTCCACTTGAGTGCGAGTTGGAGTGGTCACTACCACTTGAGTGTCTGATTTGTATTTTAAAAAACGTTCTAACCAAAAAAGTTACATGTAATTTTATTATAAAATAAAAAACAAGTGCAAGTGGCCACTTCGCTAATTTGTAGTCGGAGTGACAACTCACACTTGAGTGGAGTTTTAGAATATGGCCCTATAAATGTACAGATACGAGTTATTTATATTTTTGAAATTATTTTCTTCAAAAATAATAATCACATGTGTACTATTACAATCTAACTCAGGGTGATTGCTTCATAAATCTGCAACTTACGTTGCGAAATTTTGATATTCAAAAAATATTTAACCTCCAACTTTAGAGATACATTTTTAGTTGAAAATGGTTCAATAAACTTTATTATTTCTAACTCACATCTCGTATAGGTTCCCGATCGCTTCCTTGGCTGATTTCTTCTTCCTCTTCATATTCTTCAAGATCGCTGTCTTCAATATCAGACTGAGGAAGAACCACTTCACCCGGTTCCACAAGAGTAGCTCGTCTATCAATGGGAACAATGGGGGTATTTTGTTCTGGTAAAATTTCTTCAACATAAACTGGGGACGGAGATGAAGGTGGTAGCGGAGCCTGAGGTATTGAACTGTCTGAAATTTTATCAACCATAATAAATAAAAATGTCTCAATTTCAATAGAGTTAACATCGGTCTGACAATGCTATACAATGTCTAGAAAAGGTTTCAGTACTATTGAAGACTTGTCCACCTTATGAGTATATTTTTCGAATCGATTTTATCTTTTGAAATAATTAAGTTTCTTATCTTTGAGTTCTTGTAAATTTAATATGGCATTTGTAAAGAGCACTTTTCCTTAAGTATAAGTTATTGACTCTATTTTCGTGTATTCACTATTCTATATTTTTTTTTAATCGATATTGTCTTTTCAATTAATTTATTTTTCATTTTAAGACTCTTTATAAATATTTTTATTTGATAAGAAACTTGTTCACCATAATTAAATAAAAAATAAACAACTAAAGATCTAAGCAAGAATTAATTTTAAAAAAAATCTGCGTACTAATGTTGTCTCGAATAATCTCGACATTTTTCAACAATCATTACAAGAACCAACAATAAGTTCAAATAAGTCCTCATACGTGTGGTGAAAGATTAAATTAATATTTACATGTTATGCTCGATCATAACACGAACAATGGACGGTATCAGATATGTATAAGGACTTTTAAGCATGCTGAGAGCCTGTCTAATTAGATAAAAGTGTCACGTGATTACAACTTTATTGCTGGTTCTTGTAATGAATTTTGAAAGATGTGGATAACTTCAATAGCGATCTCCCCAATAACGGTTAGTCTGTGATAATAATGGTAGAAACATAACAAACAGAGTTTCTATTTAAATAAGAGGTTCACAAACTGAGGGACGCGCCACCCATGGGGGCGTGAGGGCAAGTCAAGGGGGGCGCGAGATCAGTTGAATTATTATCATTTAGTTAAATTATATGTACACATTTTTTTTACAAAGGTAATTTTATTGAACATGATGTTTATAAAATTTGAATGAGATAGCATTCAGCAACACATTAGCATTTTGAATGAGATAGCATTCAGCAACACATTAGCGTTTTGAATGAGATAGAATTCAGCAACACATAAGTGTTTTGAATGAGATAGATTTCAGCAACAAATTAGCGTTTTAAATGAGATAGCATTCAGCAACACATTAGCGTTTTGAATGAGATAGATTTCAGCAACAAATTAGCGTTTTGAATGAGATAGCATTCAGCAACACCCATACGCATTCATAATTTATAATGTAAAGGGAAGGGGGGCGTGAGAGGCTTTCATTTCTAGAAAAGGAGGCGCGGTACCAAAAAGTTTGAGAACCCCTGATCTAAACAATTAAGAAAAAAGTTCTACTCCGAAACCAAAAAGAAGAAGAAAATATAACTATACTGATTACTTTCAAAACAAGAACATAATGCTAAATAGTTTTTAATGGCCAGAAAAATCAATAATTCGATTCTCTATAAGTAGCCCATGACGTAACTGCAATACATGATTAAAACCTAATATAGGTACATCAAATGAATAAATAATATATAAAAAATATTAAAATTAAAATAAGCAGCACAAAAAGCAAACTTTAGGGAAATACATTTTTGGCAGCTCACCAATTTCTGTCGCGTTGATGTTTTCTTTCCATTTCTTGACAAGAACCACGTGAGCAACTACAATGAGTGCCACGCCTACACCAAACTTAATGGCAACTGTAAATTGGAAACATAAAGTAGTTAAATGTACTGCCCCTAACGTTGTCACTTCTTGCAAGAATTTTCTTCTCAATGTTATCTCTAATCGAATCCCTCAAGGACATTTTGAGGACTTCTTTCAAAAAAATTATACATGAATACAAAGTCCATACAGTAGCATTCTAAAGCAAAAAAGACTTGAGACTCAGTTTCAACCTAAAAAATATTAGATGTACGATGGAACAAAACCTTTTACGATATTTTTTTTTGTGTGTTCAAAAGTTTTCCGAAGAGAGGTAAAAACCCAAAAGAAATCTGTATTTTTAAACTATAAGATATATGTAAATGCATTGTCTTTGATATTTTGTCCTGTGGTAAGTCTCACGAACACCACAGGCCGAATATATCAAAAGTTCATTTAAAATTCTTATACTCGGACCACATATTCCAAGTTTGGGGTGTTTCAAAAAATGATATCGCAATATTTCCGTTAATTTTAAATCTCTGTAAATTTTGTATTTAGATAGTTTAGTTGTCAATGTTGAAGTATTTTCAAATATATTTCAAACCAATGTAAATTCAAAATCCTTAAAAAATAAGGGTTTCTTGAGTGAATAGAAAATAGTTTTCATACTACTCCTGGAAATCGGTTCACTACCAAAAATAATTTCCCTTTCTTAAAAAAAAAATAATCATGTTTCATATGAGTTTTTATAATTTCCCTTTCTTAAAAAAATAATTTCCCTTTCTTAAAAAAAAATAATCATGTGTCATATGAGTTTTTAATGACGACAATTAATACCTAGTTTGCTTCTAACAAGGGCCGTTCACGGGCTCCAATGTTTTCTATTGCTAGCACAAGTTCCCCGGCAAAGCTGGTATGGAGAAGACTGGTAAGAGTAAAACCATAAAGATAAAGATAAAATAGGATGCCTAACCTGTTTAATAGCTGATATGGTCAGAAACTACGGGTCCGCATAATATTTGGGAATACATCTTTTGCACAATTCCGTTTTTTTTTTTTAACATGTTTCGTTTCTTTCTGTTGGTTTACTTAAATGAATTCTTCTATTCATTTAAATACATAAAAAATCACTAATTTGGCCAAGCCCCGATATTACCACAATCGGTCCCCATAGCCTGTGAACGGTCCTAACCTACAAAAGAGCTATACTCCATATTTTTTATTTTAAAAAAAATATGAAAGCTTTTTGTTTTCAATAAAAAAAAATCGTTCATGTTTTTTTTAACATGTCCACAAGTCTAGCAATGAATTAAAACTGGATTGATAATTTAAAAAGAAAGTACTCGTAACACCATAAAGTTATTTAACTTATTTCAAAAATTAATTAGGCATACAAAAGTTGATATTTAAAAAAAGAGCACTTTCCACCTGTGAGAGATGTAACATATCGCACAAAAAATAATTTTAATTGATTTTCTTCTTTCATTATTTTTCTTCACTACTTTCTGTACACAGATAATTATTTTTCTTTTCTAACTTTTTTTTCTTAAAAATTAATGAAATGGTGTAAAAGTATTGAAGAAAAAAATCTGGTGTGAAAATCAAACGACTTTTCTTATCAATAAAAAAAATAGAGACGTGTACAATAGAAAAAATTGAAATAGTTGAAAAATTTCAAGCCTCTAGCTCTTACCATTTTCTTTTTATGCCAGACTCTCGAAACCTCTAAAAAGCGGCAAACCGCCAAGAGTAGATTCGATTTCAACCGACCAAAAGTGTCATTTTTCATTCCATGCATAAAAATGATATAAATAGGCACAAAATTTTTAGCTCTAGCACATATCGTTCTCTTTTTAGGTTTAACTTTATCTACTATACGGAGTGAAAATGTAATATTGTATTTCATTGTAGTTTTTTCACCCTAAAATTATATTTACCCATTTGGAATGGAAATAATTAGAACAAAATCAAACCAGGTGTCATAATGACCAGAAAATTAGTCGCGATATGGATGATAATAGGTATATTCATAAAAATTCAGGAAAGCTAAGACTTGCAGAAACATTAGTTTTTAAAAACATTCATTGAGAAGTTCTGCGAGCCAGAAAATCTGGCACACAGTTTTGCTTCATTTTCAATTTTATTTGTCTTGTTTAAACTTTAAACATAATTTTAAATAACCTACTTCCAGCGCCTTCTTCCTCCTCGTTTGGTGTTTGTTCTACATCTTCTTCTAGTGGCGGCAAGTTTGATTGCAATCGATCCTCCTCTAAATCATCATCTTCCTCTTCTTCATTATGACTTGAGTCGTCATCCTCATCATCATCTTGGTCAATATCTTCTAACTCTTCATTTCTTTTATTTTCTGAGATTTCTCTTGAATTCTGGAACATCAAAAAGTTATAAGAAAATTGCTCAAAATAAATGTTTCATAAGAGAAGACAACAGAAATTTCTATCGTCAAGTAATTAGTTAATGTAGTGTTTTGGGTCGTTTTCACAAGATTAATGGAATTACAACGCAATAAACTTAAAGAAATTTACGATTATAGAGGTTTTCAGTGCTAGTGTTTGAACTACATAAATCACTAGCACTGATTCTCTATAATAATACAACAAACTATCAAAAATAAGCGCACACTATCTGAGTTAGGTATATCAAATCTACTGGAGAGTTACCATATATTTAGTAATTCTGGGGATAAACTCACCTCAAAGGCTTCATCTTCATCTTGGTGGTCATCCTCCAAATCATCTGCAGACAAAACAAATTCACAAATTAAATAAAAGAACAGAAATATGTATCTGTTTTGGCTATACTGCTAGCGCTGGGGTGCCCAATCATTTTCAGCAGAACATCGATTTTTATTTTTATATAATTGCCGCGATCACCCATCTAAATGTATATACAAGCCTCGTACGGACAAAATATTTATTAGTGCAGCTACTTTAATGTGAGCAACGATTACTACATTAAAAGTATGTATTCTATATTGAAGACAGATTAATCAGTGGGAGGCGCGGGTTTGAATTTTAAATTGGTGATTGAGAAGTTTAAAAACTACAGACTCCGTGCTCCGGTATTTATTCTTACATTTTCACATCGCGATTTCGAGGATTAGATATTAAATCTTTTTTTTTGAATTGTGCTGTAAATTACTCAGCCTACAAATAGCTTCTCGGTATGAAAATAATATGAAATTTAGACTATGAAACATTGCATATTTATTTTTTATTATTTTTTTTAAAAAAAACGAAATGTTTTTGCGATCGACCTGAAATGACCCGCGATTGATCGGATGGACATCCTTGTGCTAGAATGTAGGGCAAGGGTTAGAGCACATTTCAAATGAAGCATATCACACTGTTAGAAAATCAAGGAATAGTTTTTGCGTGGTACAAAGAAAGCGTTTTTAAAAACAAAAAACTCAAAAAGTACTATTAATGATGGTTTTAATATTCTCAAGGTCATTAAATGTGACAAAATCAACACAAAAAGTTGAAACACTCTCAATTGGTTTTAACATTGAATTTCAAAAAAAGGGGGGAAGAAACAATATCTCAAATTTATTGACCTCGGTGTGAAATCAGCTGATTTTAAATTGCTATAAAAATGGCAAAATTTAGTGTTGAAGCAAAGTTTCAAGTTTGGCAATAATTCATTAATTGAGATTTGAGTAAAAACAAAAATATTCTTTTCCATCGTGTTATACTTGAAAATAACTGTTTTTTTTCTAAATAAATGTCCTTAGGAAAAGAATAGGAAACGTTGAAATGTTTTCTATAGTTTCAGTCAAACAGCATCAAATTTAAGACTGTCATCATTGATTCGACACAACATTAAATCTCAAATGTAAACTAACATCTGACATTTTTTTTCACCAATGTTCAAAATTAGACACACCTTGACAATAGTAATGCTATAGGATCTCTTTATTTTGGGGGATTTCATGCTTTCAATGCTATTAGTAAAGGTTCTAGCACACTCAATAACATCTTACGGTGGTCTTCATTTGCTTGAGAAGAAGGACTTCTATAAACTATTTTTCTCCAATCGTTAACAACATGCCCTCTATCTTCATCGGCCTCGTCGTTTTCTTTTACATCATCATCCTCCTGGTCATTATCTTTCTCTTCATGTCTATACTGATAATACCTTCTATCAGGCTCCTCTTCCTCTTCTTCATCGTCCTTTTCTTTGAGATCATCATCTTCCTCCTCCTGATCAATATCTGTTTCATCATTTTTCTCATCTTCAAGGACATCATTATCTTCATCTCCATGAGAATATTTTGTACTTCGCCTATCTTCAGGATTGTAATTTAGTTGGCCTTCGGTATTGTAAATATATTTCTTTATAAATCCAGTGAATATTCCTTGTTCGTCGACTTCATCATCATTTTCCGTATCATTATCGTCATGATGAACACCAATATCTTTATTGTCTTCTACGTCTTGGTCATTCTCATCGTGATCTTGGTCATCTTCATCGTGGTCATCCACATCATGGTCATCCTCATCGTGGTCTAGGTCTTCTTCAGATTCATGACCATCATTATTGTCGTCATCATCATGATCATCATCGTCGTCATCATCTTGTGAATCATGACTTAAATCTGACTTATCTAAGCGATTAGAAATAAAAGAAATTTTATAATTTGTTGATAAACCTCAATATGATCTTTAAATGGAATTTCCGGCAACATCGGTATATTGATCAACACACTAAAATTGCATCAGGGAAAGCAGAGATTCTTTACATGCGACACAGAACTTTCAAGGATTATTAAATCTTTCCCATATTTTGATTCCGTATTTAAATCTGGTACAAAATGCAATTAACCCCATGAGGAAAATTGATTAGCCAAGGTGGAAATAATATTAAGTAAAAATGGTACATAACACATTTTAAAACAGTGAAAAGCTCGCGACGTAACGCATATTATTATTAAACTGTTTGCAGGTCTCTATTATAGAGACTGCAATTATCAATGCGACCTTTATTTTTTATATCTATTGTGAGCGGCGCCGGCGGCGGGGATAAGGTTGGGTTCGAACTAACAGCCGCCTGGTTACAAATCCAACGCTTCAACTGGGCTACCGAGGCTATTGACGTAACACATAACTAAGCGATTCAAATTTATTATTTAACATCTCGATAAGATTTTCAAATGATAAAATTTCCGGGTTATAACACAGTTATTGGAAATACCTTCATTAAATTTTTTTTTTTTTTTTTAGCCAAAGATCATACAACGTTGAATACACCAGTTCCCGTCAGATCACTGAAGTTAAGCAACGTCGGGCGTGGTTAGTACTTGAATGGGTGACCGCTTGGGAACACCACGTATCGATGGCTCTTTTTTCCGGCCCAACCCAGGCTGGGTGAGGTCAATGTGGGTAGCT
>CM022874.1:48159392-48199375 GCA_012654025.1 Pachypsylla venusta
TCCTTTAGGCGCTTTAACTGCAGTGTTAAAACTGGTCGTTCGCGCCGGTACCTCGGCTCTACATTTTGTCGAACAAATTAAGAGATTTCAAAAATGAAAAAAGGGAGTCAATACTCTCAACATGATCAGACAAGGCAGGAGGACAGGGTAGGGAAGGAAGGGCTGTTGCGTGAAGAGGACACGCGAGGATGTGGGAAACACTGAGTGGCTCACCACAACGGCAAGACGGTTGTGGAGCTCTCCGTAAGAGAAAACTGTGGGTCAACCTCGTGTGTCCAATCCTCAGACGGGACAGGACCACCTCCTCCACCCGAATCCTTCTGTTACTTGAAGGCCAATTTCCAATTAAAGGTTTAACTCTTTTGAGCTTATTGGAGCTTAAAATAATAAAAGATGAGTGGCGATAATGTTTTTAAACCCTAAGTTTACTTAAAAAATAAAGTGACTTGTATTAGTGCAGTATTGCATTATCTCTTGGAGTTTAACTTCTAAAAGGTTGAACGCCTACATGGTCATTCTAAAATACTGATGAAATTTTGTCACGTCACGACGTTTAACAGATGAGACAAAAGGGTAGAAAACTTTCCTTCTGTAAAACTCTTTTTTTCCATGCAGCATGGTAAAACTCAACTCAGCGCTTCCCGCGTCTTGTCTCCGTTATAACTACCCGATTTGTTTCTTCTTTTAAACTAAGTTCCAACGTGGCAAGATCAAAGTCGTTTAAAAATGTGAGCATTATTGTGCACAAGTACTTCCACTGTAATGTTTGAATCGAGACAACACTGGCGAGTGTATCGAGTTGGAGCTAGAAAAATCAGAGAGATGCTGGAAGAGTTCATGATAAGTGTGCTCAACTCTTTCCAATCCGATTCTTGAGACAAAAACGGACCGGAGTTCGATCAGAAACTTGCATGATAAGTGTTTTCCGGCCTTGACTCAGTTTAAACCGTGTCCGTGGATTTAAAAAAAAAAATATCAAAACAGCAAAAGAAAAGCAAAAAAGTACACACGTAGATAATCATATAAATACGCACCTTGTTTTATTAATTTTGTAGGCAAATGAATTTCACTCGAGTGTGATTCTGCCGATATAAATCATGCATAAAACAAAAGAAAGTAACAAGATAAGAAAAATAAAAAAAATATGCTTTTCACACAGATTAATAAACAAATATAATAGAGCACCAAATACTTTCAAAAAATATTTTACATCATTAATAAATTTGTATTGCACATAATGGGCCCATATCTTACTTGCATCACAATTTCAAAACAATACGTGTATCTACTCATACAAGAATCATAAGGTATGAAAATTAATGACATAAGAAACGCAGACGATACGAGGCGTTGCCGGACAGCTATATGCTTCAAAAGGTATTGGAGAGGTAAAGTAATTCCAAACTAAATCAACTTTGTATTGCTCTGGAGTACTTCCGTGGTACTCGACAGTTTGGTATTGATTTTTAAGTGTAAACCAAGCAAAATAATAGGCGGGTTTTGGGAGTTTGATCAGTGAAATAAGGCATATAACAGCAATATTATTCTACTGTTATGACATGCAAAAAATAATTTGTTTTTAGGAAGACGACGCTATTGGGCGACATCAAAGGTCACGCAATGGGAAAAAAAATCATGGAAGGTGCATGGTAAGGTCAGCGTCGGCATAAAATGGGAAGGACTGTGAAGCTCGAGACAATTTTAAAGAGAAATTTTCAAAAATTACTTTTGTGGACAAGCAAAAAAAATCAAACAGATTATCACGGAAGATTTCTACAAACTCATTGGTACAAAAAAATGAGAGGATTTTAAAAAGTTATTAGTACCAAAAGAGCACCAGGCTAACTTCTGTCTCAATAAATCTTTTTCGTCAAAACTTCTTTGCGATTCGAAAGATCCTGTGGAAATAACGAAAAAAAAAAAATCATCAGGAATTTAAAAATACGAGAGTAGATCGATAAATAGCAGTTTTAAGAGTACAGGTCGTTCAGGAAATTGGCAATTACTTTTCTATTAGTTCTCAAACAACGTCAGTCAAAGTTTCAAACTGATCCTATTCGTTTTTATCTGGCCGTGATTTGTCGTCAGTAAGTTTGGTGTATAGGGTGTTTTTTTTATAGAGTTACACAAGTTTATATTATAATAAAACAAAGAATATATTTTTAATATCATTGAAACGGGCTTTATTGGATAAAAAAAATTATGACATTAATGTTTAATATGATTTTGGCCTTGTGGCCACCAGGACTGGCGCGTATAAAGCGCAATCTGGAACACCAATTTTTACAGACTTTTCGCAGCGTTTTTCGCCAATAACTCTTCGAATGTCGATTGCCAGAAGTTCAATTGTCTCTGGTTTATCGACGTACACAAGTGAATTAGCTGGCATTGATCTTGCTTACATGTTTCAACAGGCCGGAGCCACATGTAACTCAGCGCGCGCTACAATTAAAGAAACTTTTGATAAAAGAATAATTTCTCGTAATGGTCCAATTAATTGGCCACCAAGATTTGGGGTTATGTAAAGTCACTTTTCTACGTCGATAAACTAGAGACAATTGAACACCTGAAAATCAACATTCGAAGAGTAATATTGGTGAAATACGGCCGCAAATGATGCGAAAAGTTTGTGAAAATTGGTGTTCCAGATTGCGTCTTGTACGCGCCAGTCGTGGCGGCCACATGGCCGAAATCATATTTCAACATTAATGTCATAAAATTTTCTATTTAATAAAGCCCGTTTCATTGATATTAAAAATATATTCTTTGTTTTATTATAATTTAAACTCTCGTAATTCTATATATATAAAAAAAAACACCCATTATTTCTAATTTTGGGATTGAAATGTTGCGGCAAAGTCCACACCCATATGACTCATGATATTTTTCCCTGTCCTTCAAAAATGATATCAGAGGAATTGAAAAAAATCATCTCAAGTGAAAAGAGTATCACTGTAACGAAGGATTAATTAATACCCCTGGACACTGAAATTGTGAATAACATTCGTCTTCATTAACACAGTTACTTATTGACCTACTCTCCTTTAATGAACAAAGGAATAAAGTTTTCTCATAAGATGAATAATATTTCAGAACGAAATACTCGTAATAAATTTTTGAAACATAAATAGAAGAGCAAGAACAAAGATCTCTGAAAACATGTTTTGGCACTATCTGTAAACATAGTAATTTTTTTATAAATAGCTCCAAATTTTCTACTTTTGAAACAATGCCAATACTACCTAAAAATAATGCAAATAATTTTGTTGAAATTTGAAAATTCATTTTATTTTTCATTGGTCCCGAATTTCCTCCTTTATTCTGCAATCGTTCGGAGATTATCCTCATACGCCTGAGTTTTGATTTGATCTACAGAAAGAAGTGTGTGGTTCCAACAAGAAGAAGCTACCTGCCACACCGCCCCTCACCTTGTTGACAGAAATATTTTAATATTTTAAGACCTCGCGGAAGCAAAACTGGCCTCCCAGGTCATTTGACTAGACCACTAGACTTCTTTCTTTGGAGTCAAATCAAAGCTCGGGTATACGAGAATAAGTCTAGAACGATGTACCCTATATGATGTGCCGCGATTTTAATTGACATCGGAAATTCATAATGTAGCAACACTTTGTTGAATACTGCCCTCAGTGGCTTTCCAGCCGTTTAAAATGCCATTTTTTCTTTCAAAATTTATTATTCTGTAATTATTATTAAAATTAGTTTTCATTAGATGTTAGCGTAGTCTTGATTTCTTCATTTTTTATGCTTAACTGGGTGTGATTAAAGAAGAAAAAAAATGTCTGAGTTACGTTCTCCTTCTACAAAACCTGGAGTAGCCTATTAATACGGTATCCTACGAACGTGAAATACAAAAACAAATAAAAGTCATCGCAAGTTAATTGAAATTTCTGTGTCTAATTATTGCTATTAAAAGAGTAAATTTGGCGGAAAAAATTAAAAACCTACAATAACATTACAAATACCACACACAAGCAATAGTCAACAAGTACCAGCAGTACTAATTAAGACTCTATGGACGAGATGACAGGTTGCTCATGTCGGTGGGTAGAGACGATGGACAAAATGTAGACGCGCCTTAAGAGAAAGAAAACTGCCATTGAATTATCTCTACATACAGAAGGTATTTTTAAAACATGTTGACTGGTCAAATGAATAGCAAGTAAACAAATTAATGACGACCCCACCCTATCATAGCAAATAAAAACATACTTTTCCCCTTCGATTAATTTTTGGCATTTTTTCAAAGAAGGTACTGTTAGTTTATTTTCAGTATTTTTTTTGTTTGCTATCTTATTTGCTCAATAAGATAGCGAACAAAAAATGTAAGACAGAAAAAATAAAATCGAAATTTCCAATTAACGTAAATTATGAGACCACACATATATCTAAATTTAAAATAGATTTCTATTCCAGTATTGGCGTGGACTTTTTTTTTTACATTGTGATCTTTACTGTTGGATGAGTGGAATGATGGGAAACAATCTTTCCTCAGATGTCGCGCTAGCCCTGGAGGGGGCGTTCCACGGAGGATGTCGCGGATATACCCCCTCCAGACCATAGTACGGGATGTCAGAGGCGTAGACTTACTGGATGGAAAAACATGTATCTCTGGACATCTTTTCCAGTAGAGGACCGTTCTGAAATGACTGTCAGGACACCAAATCGCACTACATAGCAAATATCATCCAAATATTAATACAGTCCGCTTTGCAAAAAATAAAAATCGGTAAACAAAAATTATCTTGAACCTCACCAGAGCAGGCCTAAGCACGATATTTAAAGATCCGGACAAACCCAGATTTGTGTTCCACTACTTCTTCGTAACGTTACACTCCTCTAATGTATATCNTTTCCAGTACAGGACCGTTCTGAAATGACTGTCAGGACACCAAATCGCACTACATAGCAAATATCATCCAAATATTAATACAGTCCGCTTTGCAAAAAATAAAAATCGGTAAACAAAAATTATCTTGAACCTCACCAGAGTGTTCCAGATTTGTGTTCCACTACTTCTTCGTAACGTTACACTCCTCTAATGTATATCATCGATTCGATAAAAGCCAGTCTAAAAAAATATTTTTGTTGAATATTTTAACAAAAAATTCTATTAAAAAAGTTTGACTCGCTCGGCTGGGACGCAGAGGAATCATTTTTACAAAAATAAATATAAACCTAAACAAAAATATGATAATGAAATACGGTTACCTTTCTTCTTTTTCTTCTTATCCTTATTTCTCCTTCTGGGCTGCACATCACCAGACATTATAGGTGGAACTATATTATAATACTCCCAGTGGTTGTTTTGTCTTTTATGTCATTAAAATTCTAGTGGCATAAATATTACGAACAATATAACTCTGCAGATTAATTGGAATTTCTATTCACAACTTATCACAAGAATTAATATACACAACAATAGCGTACAATTTTCACAACTTTTAAAAAATTAATAATGTATCGTAAATGTAAATTAAGTAACTTTATTTTGTCTAATACCGAAATAACACTGATAACAGAAAATTTAAGATAAGGAGATATCGGATACCTACGCAAATCGCAATTCGCAAATGACGCAAGTATCGTTGCTTTAAATTTGATACCAATACCACACGATTTTCGATTTCCGATATTTTACTTTCGTAACGATCTGTGTGTCACAGATCTGTGTTTCCAGGTCTTGGGGATTTCCTCTGTGTAGGGAGAAATTGTATTTCTAGAAACAGAGGGATTTTTTGTCTAAAATGTCAATAGGTAGGTAAAACTCAAGTAAATCTAATAATTTAGGTAAATCTAAAAAAAGTCTTTTTGCATTTTTACTTTCTCTTCCTATAGAAGATAAAGTATTGTAATCGCGCAGAATTTGGACATTTTTTACTACTCAAAAGAAAAATATCATCAAACCGATTATTTTTGTCTCCTCCCTACAAAATATAAAAGAATATAGGTATGCAATAAGTATAGTGTAAAAAGATATAGCCCTGATGAAAAATACATGGGCGTAGGAAGGGGGGCAGGTGGGGGCAGCTGGCTCCCCCCTAGAAATTCTCGAGAGTATGCAGCACGGAAGGGGCAACTTAAATTTACACTAGATAAAATGATTTTTGGAAGCAAAAAAGTCATCAAGTACCGAAATACGATAAATGCCACATTTTGTCCCTAATCCAACAGCCCCACTGTGAACAATCAAATGTAACTGTGGCAAACTTGTCGCATCGTTGAATCGCATTTGGTAAATTTGGTGGGAAAATTCAAAAAAATTAACAAACGTTACAAACGTATAGGTTCCATCTGTTTTTTTTTGGGCTTTCCGTATATTTTTCCATTGTAAAACTCCTCCTGCTAGTTGAATTTCGCCGGTTTGGCACTTTCCTTTATCGATATTTATCACAGGCCCTGGGGTCGCCCCTCCCCAATAACTGAATCATCAGTTACCCCTGGGGGTTTATTATTAAATAAGTACCGATTTACTTTATCGACCCCCCCCCCCGACATGAAAATCTCAGCGCCCCCCCCCCCTAGGCCAGATGCTGGCTACGCCCTTGGAAAAATATAGTGACGATCTCAGAGTTCTCGCATAGAATTGATAATAATTATGAGAAAATGTATTTTACTAATGTTACATATGATTCAGGAACATACTATATTGTGATTCTGAGTATATTATAGCTAGTCTCCTTGAAATGTTAAAACATTAATTTGTTTGTTTTTTCGTCCCTTCATTTTTATCATTTTTTTTTTTATTTTTCACCCATTCATTTTTTATCACTTTTCAGTACAGCATCCAACAGAGAACAGAGATGACAAAATGTATGTCTTGTACCAAAATTGGTATGTTAACAAGATCATTATCACGTTAACCATGGAGCTATCCCTTCGAATGTATAAAAAGAAACAAGACGTTGTCAAATTCACATCATAAGGGTAATTTTTTTTTTACATGTCTAAATTAAATAAGATGAAATTATATAACTGGAGTCCAGAATTTCGTGATATACAAGATACGTAATTATTTCGCCTTACATAAGCTAGTAAAAGTTCTATTCGTTATGGTAAAAGTAGGAATTTTTAGCGTATTTTTAAAATTTTAAAGCAGGGGGAAAATCGCGAGACCCTATAATCGTTTTCCAATATTATAACCCGACAAGCTGCCTGAGAACGATGATTTGTTTATGTAGGTCAGATTATCAAAATTTGATTTTTAAACAATTCTTCCATGTAAATCTAATCAAGAACTACTTTCTTTATAATGAAAAAGATGTTTTGTACAAGGAGACTAAATTTATATCTCAAGATCATAATGCTGAGGTGCTACATATTTTCCATTCTTTTATATGGCACTGAAAGCTGGACGCTTACAAACACTTTGTGAAGTAAATTGGAAGCATTTGAAATGTGGCTATACAGAAGGATATTGAGAGTAAACTGGGCGGATCATGTGTTAGAATCATTAAAACGAGAAAACTGGAATATCTGGCTCATATCTTCAGACATCCAGAAAAATATAAAATTTTGCACATAGTTTTAGAGGGTGAAATAGAGGAAAGAAGATGTCGGGAACGTAAAAGGACATCCTGGATGCAAAATCTCAGAGATTGGTACCAGGAGTCCAACACATCCATCTTCAGGAAGGTGAAAAATAGAAATGAATTGGCTATATTGATTACCAATATCCAGTAATGGATAAGGCACTTTTTTAAGAAGAAGAAATCTAATTTAGTTAAGCATCCCGGTTACATACCTATCTCTTCCCTATCATATTTGGTAGAAAACTACCAATGGTTTTTTTTTTCGACGCGACTTATTTCGTTTCTGACTGTAGTAACCACTATTAAAAATTTGATTTTTCGGGGATTTTTTCAGTTCTGAACAAGCCTACCCTATATTTCTTCCGGGAGTCGAAGGTAAAATTTTTACAAAATTTATCTTCGAAAATGGAAACAGCTACTTGAAGGGATTTTGGCAAGACCTAAACAAAAGAGAGTGTGGAATATTGGAAAGTGGTAAAAAGAAGTTATACTTTGGGTTTGAGATCGAGAGTCGGAAAGTTTTTGATACATTCATAGTTAATTTTAATTATTGTTTGAAATCATCTTTCTCATCAAAATCCTACAAACTTTTAACAATCAAAACTGACTGTATCCACGTACAGTCCATTTATTCTCAGGACAATAAAAGGCTTAGTGATTTTTATATTTTCAAGCTTGTTGGTCGTCTAAATTGAATCTAAAATCACTATTTAATTATCTTATTTAAAAACCCTTGGATGAGAAAAAGTTATGTACGGCGAAAGCCGAAAGTCATAATTTACATTCAATGAAAGGGTAGCGAACAATATAAACGTTTTTGTTTTACAACTAAGAGGTAAGCAAAGTAGTTTTAAAGTCTTTATTTCAATTTTTATAATTATGTACTTTTATGTTAGGTTGTTTGAAAAACCTACTTGAGCTCATGGAAAAATATTCTTTACCAATGCAAAAAAAACTTTTTCCGTTCCTGTTAAATATAGGTCGCTTTCCCTGCGTACCTACTTGAACTTTATGTCCATAGTGGCCAACGTTCAATCAGTTTCTCTCTGTGGCCTACTTTGCATCTTTGAAATATACTATCACTGTTCTACTCAACATACTGTATTATCATTATTTGTGTCCAACGTTCAGTTTCTTTGTTGGCCTACTTTGCATCTTTGAAATATACTATCACTGTTCTACTCAACATACTGTATTATCATTATTTGTGACCCACTTAAACTTAGTTCCAAATCGGATCTCTGCTCCGGCTGAACTTAATCATTTCACCAATCGGACAATCCAATGATTTTTAAACCTCCAATTTTATAATTTTTGGTTGATTTATTTTAATAGTGACCATTTGAAATCGAACTAAAACGCCCAGAATTGGGAAAAAATATGAGCTAATCGGTAAAAAGATTTCTAAAAACCTTTGGCAATACTATTTTGCCACTGTAATGAAAGTGGTCCGATAAGGGACTTCAAAAAGTTATTCATCAATCACCTCTACCTTTCTTTATAAAAATTTTGCTTTAAATTGAATAAAATGTGTTCCTTTAACCCTCCTGCTATTAGATGTACATCAACGTAAATGGTATAATTCAAGAGGACTTTTAAATTAGGCGGCTGTTGTGAAACTCTCGCAAGAGAATTTATTTTTACAGCCTTTAATTGAAGTGTTTATAGATGCTCAAATACTCGTACAAACTAGACAATCTAGTTATTCATAGCCGCCGCTAAGAAAAAAAAAAAAAAAAAAAACATATATTTCGTCGAATGTAAAATCTATAATATTAAAGTCAATGTCACGTGGTATGTATCACTCTAATTGTCTAGCCAAAACGGTAGATCTATAATTCCAATTTTCAAAATAAGTCCGAAATGATGGATTTTCCAGGCTTATTAGTTTTCCCAAATTTGAATGAATTTTCTAGCTTTATCAATTTTCTATGGTTATTTTGACATCTTGTTCGTATTTCTATCGCAGTTTTTATTTCTTATTTGGAGTCTAGATTAAAAATTTGTGATAACATCGAAACAGTTAGGCGCGGAACCCCCCTTTCTGGAGGAAAGCAAGCTCCCCATAGCATAATAAACTTATAGCAATACTGGTTGATAACGAGTCTTGATTATTTCAAATAGTTATATAAAAAAAATGGAAATGATGGATTTTCCAGGCTTATTAATTTTCTCAACTTTGAATGAATTTTCCAGGATTATAAATTTTTTCAACTTTAACTAAAATGGCAAGAGGCCAACAGAAGCTTCAATCTCAGGCCAAAGCTCAAGAAAAGTTAGCCAAGGCAAAAAAACAGCAAGGGCATAGTGCAACGGACCAGAAAAAAGCTGCACAGAAAGCTCTTGTCCATGCTTGCGTTATTTGTAAGGTAAATCAATATTTTCTCAATAATTAAATCCATAATTGACCATTTTACAATTTAAAGCATCTTTTTTTAAGTTTATCTATCTTATAACTAGTTTTTGAAATCGATATTCAGACCCATTTCACAATAAAAACTACAAATTAAGTGTTGTAGTTGTATTAATCTTCATACCTACAAACTATATTTCGTGTTAATGTAGTCGGCAGCTTTGCTTATTCTTGACGTGCGCGCGTCTACCGACACGCCTTATTTATCGAAACTATAAAGGGCGATTCAAACCACTGGGATTACTAGGATTATTTCGAGAACCGCTTGAGCCATATTCATGAAATAAAAAAAAAATGATAAAGACCCTAAGAATGGAGACAGTTTAAAATAAAAAGAACTTGCCAATTTGAAATCACGAAAATCTTTGCTATGTTAAACGGTAAACTTTGATTCCGAAAATTGAGGTGGTTCTTCCTTAGAGAGGAAATAAGTTTAGTCTTTTTGAAGTGGCCATAAAGAGAATACGATAGAGGTGAGTTCAAAGAGGGGAAATAAACATAGTGGTAGAGATGGTCTGAAAGAAGATTAACTAACATCTTGAATGAAAAACCTATTTTGACAGTAGAATGACTTGGCCGTAATTTATTTTGGATCTCACTACTTTTATGGGCCGACATTTTTTGGATGGAAGGAGGTTGGTCCAATTTTTTTTTGTATAGGAGATACATATCACCTATAGCTATAATGTTGCTGATTTGTAAGAACTTTTTTTCTTCTTTTCCAGGCACAAATGCCGGATCCAAAGACTTACAAGCAGCATTTTGAAAACAAGCATCCAAAGAACGACTTACCGGAAGATCTGAAAGGAGTCCAAGCTTGACCTTGTGTCTGGCTATATTCACATCTCCTTCCATATTTATAATTAAGCAGCATTCTCTTTTTTTTTACTACTATATAAATTCCCGTATTCTGTTTGTGTATATATAGCCAATATAAAAAATGAGTCCAACCAACCCATTGAAGAACTGAAGGGAAAAAAAATCCCTGCATTTGAGTATTATATTGTTTGTTTTTTTATGAATTTTACGTTCATTCAAGTACAGGGTGGCGCAAAAATAAATCATCCTAATCTATACAACTTCATTACATTTCAATTATATTTTTTTAATTTTCTGTAGAAACAAGATAAATTTACTCTTAATTAAGAAATTATCAGTTTTGGCAAAGCTCATATCTGCTGTTTTTAATTACTCGCCACAACGGCTGCAGGTCAGCTTGTTCTATGTGTCTTGATAACTCTGAAATGTGGATTCTTTCACTCCGCCTATTGATGTACTACATATAAAACACTTCGTTTCTATCACCCTTCCCATAAAGATTCACCTACTTTTTAAATAATGCACAAAAATAAAATATTTTGTTTTTGCATCATGTGCAGTCGAACCGTTTGTTTATCATACACGGTCCAAGTTTCTCTAAAGCAGTGTTTTTTCTTATTGCATAAAGCCTTATTTAATGTGTGGTTAATAACAAAAACTGAAGAAATATAGTATGGTCTTCCTGAAAAAAAAAATCTTATATGGCACCCCACTCCTCTGACACGAATTCTTTTACTGTGCTGCATAATTAAGACAAAAATATGCTAAACAAAAAAAGTCCATGACTTCTATTTAACTCGTCTGTTCTCACTGCGCCACCCCCATATTCTTGTATATTAATAAACTAAATAAAACACAAAACATGAAATTTTAGATAAAACATTAATTACATTTTTTTAGTCGAATATTTTGTTAAAAATCGATCGATAGTTACCTTATCATCCGACAACTTAGAGTTTCTGACGATGTTCACCTTCTAGAGACGTTGGGTCTTGAGTATATTTTTGAACATAAAAATCCCCTTTATCAAAACGAAGGAAATATCTGTATATTTGATAACTCCTACATTTTTGGTAATTCTTGTGGCCAAAAAAGTGCAGCGTTAAATAAACTGCTTGCTATAGATAATGAGTCATAAAGTAATAGGTGTTGCTGCTGTTGTCTATTTTTGATAGTGACACACTAAGATTAGACGGGCTAAGATTAGGAAACAGGTGATTTTAATTCGGCAATAGTCTTTCGCAAAATACTTTGTTTTAAATTACATTAAAATATTTCTTGATTCGCCATGATTTCCATAAGGGCGTCCACACAAACCTGGTGTTATTGGAAACCTATATCTTGAAGGACTTTCCCTTTCCATCCCACAGAGATGCAGTAATGCTGCATGAGTTGAGTCAATAGTTCCTGCTCATCTAGAAACTCAATTTTTTCAATCCTTTGCCTTTCAGCAATTGGGATCGAGCCATACACTTGCATCATGTCCCAAGCATTTGCACCATCCCAGTTACTAATCAAAAAACGGTTCATCTGCGTTTCCAAATTCTTACAGGCTGGAACTCCAGCCAGCATACAGCCACGTTCTCTGAGATTGTTCATCATGATGGTACCAAATTTATCTTCCATGTTGATCTAAAAAGAAATTGGAGCAAGTCAGGACAAAACATGACATTTAGAATCGAGAGCAATTTTTACTCTTTCCATATCTCCCCCAGTAATATGAGAATGCTGCTGAATTTGAAAATATTATTTGAGCCTGCCGCATGATAACAAATAAGAGATTAAAAAGATTGTTTAGTAAAATTATATCGTAATGACCGTAAATAGCACGATGTTTTACTAGTGATTTTTCTCTCCAAATCAACCGTTCTCCCTATTTATAGATTCATGTTTAAAAGAAATGGTCGACACAGGTTAATGAGAGGTTAACGAAAAGATTTTGATGTGATGGTATGCGTTCCAGGTACGTAGAATTGGCCGTCGTGAGAATTGAATACAGCAGTTCCGTAAGATCAAATTAAGAAACGTCCACTGATGGTTCGAGCCCTCGTGATGCAGGTTTTGCTTAACTTAAGCTGGTTCGCATAATGTGGGGAGCTAGATTGTAAGGTTTAAAGCAACTGGAAGGTCTCAAGTGACCCTAAATATTAAACAAAGAAAAGGAAATCACCTGCTCATAATTGATAAAATATGCGTCAGTAAACTGCTGAGATAACCAGGATAGCAGATGATGCGATGCATCAATGTCGACGTACACCAGGACACACTCCGCAATCAAAAGAGTAGGAATACTAAAATCAATATCACATTCTAATAGCTTGGCTTTCACTTCTTCAACTTTACTCAAATCTGCACCTGAAAGAGATTTAAAAATAACTGATTATGTCTAGATCAACCTGTATCTACAGAATCAAAACTCATTTTGTTTTTATATAACAAACCGTTATATTATTTTTAACTTTTGCGAGAAGTTTTTTGCACTTTCAGGGAGGGCGTCAAAATATCTTAATAGAAAGAACCACGCCTTTTGTAATAGTTTTTTGAAGAGTAAAATAAAATTAAAAGTATTTTGAATTGTATTGAGATCGGTACTCAAAACTGGTCGGGAGTTATTCCAAATTTGAGTTTTATAAACATTTACGCAATCATAGCCCTGTAGCTGTGTCTAAAGTTTACTAAAAATGAGTCTCATTTTAAAATGGTTTTCCGACGATGATTTATTTGATTAATTGATTTAAAAAAAGAAAGTCAATGGTCCGACCCTAAGTGGAGCTCATAACTAAAGTAAGATTTCAAATTTCGAAAAACACTCAAAAGATATGTCTTTTTGAGAAAGGGAGATTTCGAAATTTTTGTCCAAACTGAATTTCGCCATGTTTTGAGTACAGATTTCATATAAATATCAATATACTTTCATTTTCTTTTTAAAAATGATTAAAAAATATTCAAGATAACAAACTTGAGCCATTATCAGGGGGATCTCCTCTGCAAATGCCCGAACTTTGAAATCCACTAGAAAAAGTTCCACCTTTAGAATAAAAGAATCAAGTATATCAATGTTTTTTTTTATATATTTTAAAACAGTTCTCAAAATATTGCGCTGGGCTCCTTTAACACTGTGTAATAAATACGTAGTACCAGGAGGTAATTAGAAACAACCAAAGCAACGTCCTTACCAACTAAATGATAGTCATCCGAATGGAGGTCTGAGCTGGTTACTCGAATGTTTCCGGAGATCACATCTCTCAGAGGTTTGTTATGATAAATGATGAAACTTTTTCGTGATGAAACTATCTTGAAATCTAACTCTATGAAATGTTTTACAGAAATTTGATTGGATTTCAGTCTCCAGTATAGTGTGTCAAAACCAGCACCCAGATTAATAATCTGACAATTGTTTCCTGTAATCTAAAAGACGGGTTACTTTGTTAAGGCTCATATTATTGAGAGAAGGTAACGAAAAACTTTTAGCACTTCGATATTTTTAGGACAACAATACAGGACAGGACCCCAGAAGAAAATGTTACCGAGATATAAGCAAAAAACTGAAAAAGTTCTCTTTGACCCTTCACTAGTGCGAGTGGGGTCAACTTATTTCTGGTATTTTTAAAGTAACAAGGAAAACCAATTCTTAGGGATTTGTTTCATTCGATAGACATTTTACTGTTTAATTAGAAAGTACATGTGAATTAAATTGTACGCATTTTTTACCTTTAAGAATTGTTCGATTAATAGTTGAATTCCTTTATATCGAGCATAGTAGCCTTTGTTTATTTCTGGTGTTTTTCTGTCCGACCTTCTAACAAAATACTGTAAGTAATCATCTGACCAATATCTTAATTCTACAGCACATCTCTTGCATTCGTTGGCATCCTCATTAGTAGCCTGGATTGCCTCTTCATTGCCATTCATCTTGGGCAGATAATCACACTTAGTGATTTGATGAGAAGTAAAAAATGTTAAACAGAAATTTCATTGCATTGCAAAAGGGTGGATAACGTAAAAACTGAAGAATTGTAATAAAGAAGTCTTTCTTTTAAAGTCTTCGAGTCTGAATTCAACCGTTTAACCTTATAATAAATAAGGATTAGCCAACTATTGAAACTATTCTCAACAATAAAATTACAAATGTTCAAATCAATTTGTAAAATTATAATACCTAATTACATTTATTACTGATAAAAAATAAAAACACCGCTGTCAAAATGTGAGATGACAAATTGACATCTGATTGTGTCCTACACCGGGGAGATGTGTTGAGGCAACTTTTTCAAAAAAAATTAAAAACATTTTAAAACTCATAAAACTAGCTTTCTTTATTGGCCGTCATGGATCCATGTTCGACGGTTGTACATACGCAATGGAGGCATGGCCGTAAAAACGTTTCCTAACCCCTCTAACTGGGTTAAAATTGGTTAAATTTTTTTTGGATTGCCTCAACACATCTCCCCGGTGTCAGACTCACATCTGATTACTAACATCACGGAGTTCTTAAATAATAGAATATTATTTGGGTCCCGACCTGGTTCATGCATACTTCAAAATTAATTAAGCGTTGTGGTATATTCACAGAAATCTGTGGACATAGCGGAATTCGGTTGGTAATTTTTGTTTTCTTCTGATTTCTGTAATATTGTGGAAAAACTCGAAA
Source organism: Pachypsylla venusta (assembly GCA_012654025.1). Lineage (NCBI taxonomy): Eukaryota > Metazoa > Arthropoda > Insecta > Hemiptera > Aphalaridae > Pachypsylla > Pachypsylla venusta. The sequence goes on from CM022874.1 coordinate 48,174,826, forward strand.
CAAAATTTAAAAATGCGGGAATATGGATGATTCAGAGTGGATATAATATTTATATAAAAAAAGAATAATAAAAGTATTCTACAGGCTACAGGTTCAATGTACAGGCACGATCCAACACTGAAATCTAAATAATAATTATAAGGAATGAATTTGGTGACTTAATTTTTTTTGTTTGAGGAAAGAATTTTAAATATTTAATTTTCTTCAGATCCATTTTTTTCAAAGAAATTTCACATACAAATATAAATGCACAGACCTCTAGGTATATTCTTTCCTCAAACAAAAAAGTAAATCTAAATAGAACCCCCCCCCGGTCTGGGACAATTAATTATTAATGGTGCAAACCCTAAGGTCGGTATGGAATGGAATAGTCCACATACCTACGAATAGTAAATAGTAACGAAAAACGAATTTTACGAACAATAGTTATCATTTCCTGACGCAGAAGTCTATATTCTATTTTGAAGACTTTTTTCCCACTCTCTGAAACAGCAGAGATAAAAATATCATAAAACCTCTCCGTGGTGATTCTCAGATAATTTCATTTTAATGGAAATGCATAACTAATTAGATGGCGCCCGCGAAAATATATTTTCGGCCCATTCCCTCCATAACGAATTCTTTTTCTGTATGTTCGTGAACACGTTTTCTTCAGTTTTTTTTTACATTTACATTATCTATCACGTTTTCACGGAATAAAATAATATAACGTATTTTTGTTTCGATTGTTTTTAATTTCTCATTGAATTGCAGGGTTGCCCAATACCTAAAGCAGGTTTTACGGTTTTGACGAGCCCTAACACATTCTTTTCACCTTTTTTATAAATTACCCAGGTACCACGTTTTTTACAGAAATGTAACGTATTTTTGGTAACATTGTTTTTGCACAAAATACCCAATAGCAGGATTTAGGGTTTTGAGTGCGACATCTTTTTAGACTTATTCTAGGTACCACGTTTTCACGAAATAAAAGAATTTACCGTATTTTTGGTTTGTTTTTGATTCCTGATTTAATTGTGGGGTAGCACAAAATGCCCAATACCTAGCAGGATTTACAATAAAGTTGTAGGCATTTCGTGGAGAACTCAACTTGTGAAGAAAAATAAATAGTTGTTGATTGCAGCAAAACGGCAGGGGCAGCTGTACTTTGGTTAGTTAACCCTTTTGTAAAAATAGGTGTATTCCCAAAGCAGCTCAAAAAATACAAGGTAAAGATACTTCATCTTCAGTAGACAGAAAAAAAAAAAAAANAAAAAAAAAAAAAAAAAAAAAAAAAAAAAAAAAAACGCTGAGATTTTTTGACTATGCATAGAAAACAATGCATACTGACACAGATTCAGCTATGAAATTGTGCTTTTTTTTGGAGCAGCTTTGGGAGGCATTCTATTTTTCAAACTAAGTTTATAAGGCATATCCTCCATTACTGTTTTGCTGTAATCAAACACGTAGGTAATGTCTCAAGCGAACTGCTATCCAAGCACTCAATAATTTAGATACACCTAAATTGTTCATGTTTTAGTTACAATTAAATCAGATATAACTCAGGATGACAACTGAACACAACATCTCACAGCTGGCAGCTCAAACGGCTTATGCAAAATGTCAGAGTGAACTGAAGATGTCAGAAATACGGAGTAAGTATTTCCTGTATTTTGCTTTTTCTAGCAAATAAAAAAAAAAAAAAAAACACAGGAAGCAACAAATAAATGGTATAAGTATAATAGGAGGCAACACCCAGTCCATTTTAATTTACTCAGTTTAAATATCTCAGAAATTGTTGGGATAAATAAATATATGACAAAATGTCACTTGAACTTGAACAAGGGGGATATATTGTGGTCACGTTGAGTATCTGTCAAGGTTATTTCAATGTCAATTTCAATCAGATATTTATTTTATCCTTTGAATTTTGTTTTTCTTCAGTGTCGGAATTTTTTCTACTCCAAAGATTAGTCTGCGTTTGTGTGACGTATCAAACGAAAGGTATTGTCAATACGAATCGAATGATAATAATGGAATCGAATGATGGGAACAATAAATAAAATAAAAGTGACTTTTTTTAATTTATTGGTCCCTCCTATGTTTGATACGTCACAGGTCACACATTCATCTTAGGATTGGAAAAAATCCCCACAATTAAGGAAAATATATATTTATCTACCTACAGTATGACCCAGAAGTACTAGCGGAGGCCATGTAACTTTTTAATACATTTATACATTTTTAATACAACTTTTTAATACATACAAATAAATTCAAAAAAGAATTTTTGAATTTATTTGATTGATCCTAGGGATAGAAAAGGGGCCATTCAATCGGTGACAGCAAAATCCAGGTTCGATTCCCGAAAATGGCATTTTTTAAACAAAGGTTTCGGATTCTCGAGAATTTTAAATGGAATGGTACCAATTTTATATTTTAATTTAAAAGATAGAATAAAATAAGGACTAAGTTTCATTTACACTTTTGAAAAAAATAATCAGGGAAGGAGATAGAGGGGTCTGATTTTTAATTTCTTTACACCCTATATAAAGACCCCCAGATTCGAGCTTCGATGTAAGAGTTCAAATATTTTATTCCAAAAAAGGTTATACATCTACTGAAATCATCAATAGTACACATTGTTATTTTTAGCAGTGTCGTAGACTGACAAAGTCAAGTCTCATTTCTCGTTAAATTCAGGCAGTTTTGAAAACAGGCTTTTCGGGTAGAAAGTAATTTAAATGTGGAAACATTTCAGCATAAACTAAAAAATATTACCTGTCTCATTTCTTTTAAAGGGGTGCCGGAGGAATGAGAAATATTCATTATAATTACATAGTAAATAACTAAACCTACACTATTTGCAATAAAAATTTCTCATTCCTCCGGCCTTATTAATTTTTAATATTTTTTCCTAAAATGTTCCTATATTTAGGTTATTTTCTACTGTTTGTACTAAATCATAACCTTACGTTAGACTTTGTGCCCGAAAACGCCCACTTTCTAAACAGCCTGAATGCAACCTCCTGAAGAAAAATGAGATCTGGCTTTGTCAGTCTATGACACAGATAGAAATGAAAATGTGTACTATTGAGGTTTCAGTAGATGAGTAATCTTTTTAAGAAAACAATAATTAAACATTTACTTCGAAACCGGTGCCGTTATACAGTGTGTAACGAAAAAAATCAGACCCCTGATTATTTTTTTCAAAAAGTTTAAATTAAAGTTAATCCTTATTTTATTCCAACTTTTAAATTAAAAAATAATGGATTTTACATGTCACCAATCGAATGGCCATGGCCCCTTTTCCATCCCTAGGATCAATTAGAATTAAAAAACTTCAAACCATTCGAAGATGCCCCCTTGACTTTTGAACGGTTTGATATTTTTGAAATTTGATAAGCTCTAAGGAAAAAAATAGACGACATATTTTTTTAAAAAAAATACGTCGTCTTATATAAAAAACGAATTGAAGGACAACCATGACGGATCTATCAAGATCACCACAATATATCCCCCTTGATGAAGTGACATATTAGTCATAATATATTTTTTGTATTCCCCAAAAATTTTGGAGATATTTAGACTACGTAAATTGAAATGGACCACCCTGTAATCTTTCTCGTAAAAACTGAAATCCAGGATTTGAACAATTCTTAGCTAGGATTTGAACAATTCTTAGCTAGACAATTTTGTTTCAATATTTTCAAATTTAAATTTTAACCAAGATTGTCTTTCATTAATTTTGCACAGGACTTAAAGCTCACATTCTGAAAGTTCAATCTGAAACTAGGAACATTGAGGAGGAAATTGACAAGACTAACGAGAAAAGAAATCATTATAAAGATAAACAAAAACATGCGAAAGCAGACCGAGAAAGGTAAACTTTGAACTAATACTGTTATTAATTTTTTGGACCAGTCCCCGTAAAATCACAGAGGTTAAGTAACGCCCAGAGAGATTTTACTTGGTTGTTGATCACGAAGGTTCGAGCCCTCCTAATGCTGTCTATTCCCCAACCCAGGCTGGGTGAGGACAATGAGTGTATCTCTTTTGTAAGTTTCAAGTGATGGGCGCATAAAAACATCGCCTCGACCTTAGATGTTAAGGATAAATTGGACTTATAAAAGAAGAAAATATAAACGGGTATTTTCAGCTCCACCCGTCAATTTACCATAACTCTGAAAAGTCTAGAAAGAAAACCATTCACGACAGTAGATTGCGTTCTACTTTATCTCCAAAACTCAACCCGTGTGAGTCTCACATTAGATCATAGGCTACCCTTGCCAACGGATTTATAACGTAGAATACACCTCATTTATAGGTACCAGTTCTCGTCAGATTACTGAGGACGAGTTCACTACTCGCATGAGCTTCTGCTCGGGGGGACACTACCGTGTTTTTTGAATGGTTCCTGGTCCACTCATTCTTGTGACGACAACTGATTAGCTGCTCATAATTGCAGTTTATCGATAGAGGAAGCTGTACCACAGTTAACACATGAAGTTTTAAAAATAGAGTGATTTAAAAAGTTGCTCGCAATTAAATAAGTAGGTATGTCTCAATAAACAGAATGAATGAGATATAGAACTTTATTGATAAAAAATAATGAACGCAAAACAAGTGAAAACTTACCTATTGGGTATTTACAATTCTAATTTAGATTTTAGACATTTATAGGGTTTCCATAAGAAAAAGTTTGAATATCTGATTTAATAGGAATGTTTAGGGAGTCAATTATGTCTTTACTCCATCATTTCTCGGTGTCCTGTTTATGCTGGTCTATCATGTATTCCGGGTGTAACTTTAAAGTTTATTTATCACGATACTTCGATTACCTAAGTTTCATTTTACAATGAAAACAAATTTAACAAATACTTAATATATTTTCACAGACAAATTTTATCAAATGAAATTTTGCGACAGTCTTCTTTAGACTCTGGGGAGCAGATCAATAATCTTGAGTCGAAAATCAGGGACATGGAAAGAGAATGCAATGCTATTGTCAAGAAGTATAAGGGAAAATGGGTTCAATTTAGAGTAAGTAGGTATTAAATTACATGTCCATTGTCCATTAATATCTATTATTTAAAAAATAAAAAAATAAAATCGTAGGTACATACCTTTTAAAAATGAATTAGGTACTTCAATAGCGTAAAGATCTCTCTCTCTCTCTCAAAACTGATGAAATTTCATACAAGTAGCTGCGTTGTATGCAGTTAGAAAAAAAACAAGGCTAAAAACCTAGGATCTTCGGCTGGTTGAGGACACAATATATTGTATACTAGCTGTTTCGCCCGTGCTTCGCTACGATTCTTATATTGCTATTTTTGTTTTTCAAGGACAATGAAACTTGGGGGAGGGGGGTGGGTATAGGTTTGTGCCAACCCTGTATGTTGCAATCTTTAAAAACTAAGATTTAAACGTTTCGCCAGGCGCCCCAGAGGCACGGCCATTCTGACTTTTTAGTATTTTCTAAATTTTATTTTACCCATTCCCGGTTTCCGGATGGCTGACCCTGCCTTTGCAAAAAATGTCCTAAAATAAGGACTAAAGGGACACCTAAAACTGTCTCGCTTTGAGTAGATATGTTGTCGCGACAAAATTTAAGATGTCGGACTGTGACTGTCGATTTTTACCGTAACTCGAAAACGGCTTGACATATTTTAGTTCTGATAAGTTTCCTGGGGTTGCAGATCATGATTTTGGGGGGGTCCATTCCCATAATTTTTTCGCTGTCGCCTACCGTTTGGGCTGTGGTATTGTAAAAGACAACCCCTCATACATAGGTACAAACATACAAATTTCTGAAGATTATAAACCCATCGCTAGCCAACGACTTTACGTCGGACCACTGAGTTTGTAGCTATTATTGAACGAATTGTTCCAAAGCTGCTCCAAAAAAGAATATCACGGGGGAATGCAAACGAAATGTACCCATACCTAGATGTAAAATAAGATATTTTAGACGGAACTGTATGAACTCTATTGTTTACAGAACTACTAGTTCATTGGTACATCAGGGATTAGGGAATTCCACTCTTATAAGGTCGTCGCGATATTTCCTGACAGAGGGGCGAGACCTTTAAAGTTTAAATAAACCTTTGAGAAATAATGTTATTGATTTGGATTTACCTTAGAGTTATAACATTTTATTTTCAGAAATGTTTAAATGACTTACCAGAAGTGACCGAGCTAAACAAAATTCACTTGGAATGTGAACAAATTAACAAGGATATGAATAGACATCTACTGAAAGCAGAAAAAATACGAAAGGAACTCAATACAACTACCTTGAAAAAAGGTGAGCAAAACAGTTTTTACTAGTAGGTTCCACCTGCTTTTTTTGGCACCTTCAAAGCCTGGCCATTCTGCCTGATAGTAGCAAACACATTTAGATTTTGTTATGTACCTAAATTTTTCTAGGCTAGCCCTATGGGTTATTCGATCGATTTTTCGTCATCTCTTACCGTTTACTCTAAACAAATTAAGGACCACAATAAATAAATTCCGTCCATAAAACCGATCTATAGACTACCGATTCGGCTGTCGTATGGGAACAAATAACCCCTTATTGTACACACAGATTTATCGTTCGTATATTAGTTGGAAAATTAAGATGAGGACAACGAAGGGAAATTTTAGCATGACTCTGAGCAGAAAAATACTTGAGTGGTACCTAACGTTTCTTCTCAGACTTAAGTAAAAAGTAAAAGTGACATTTTCAACAAAAAATAATATTTCCTTTTATTCCAGAGAGTGAAAGCAAAAAGAAAATTTTAGATGTAGTTAAACATCTCATGGTTGCCAAACATCTAGAGGAATTGCCTGCAAGAATTGAGTAAGTTTTTTTTTTATTAGATCGATTAGAATTTATAATAGGTAAATATTTTTTTTTCCTTTCTCTGAGGACGTAGAATAATCTATTTATATAAGGAGACATCGCCACTTCATTTTTTCTTGCTTCTGGGTGGAATGGCGAACAAAAAAAAATCTTAAATTACATTGAACGTGACTAAATTAACAATATTTTATATCTTTTTATATAAAAATCGCTCTCTTAAATAGTTCGAAATCATATTTACATTTACCTCGTTGTCGATGTTGTTCAATTGATGATATCGATGGTGGATCGGGGTGTGCACGCGTAGAGTATCTATTCATATGTTTTTTAATCGGTTCTTTACTTTCTGTAATATTAACATCAACTGATGTATATAAAACCACTTTCCTCAGAAGATGTTTAGCACAGTCGAGGAAAAGCACTTTGTAAACAAATACCAAATACTATTATTTTGGAAATAAAGATTCTATTTTATTTCAATAGAACCCTTAAAAAAACGTGTCCTGGATATGGGCCTGCCTTTCAACACAATTATAGAGAACCATTGGCTTAAATGATTGGAATCCATGTTTTATAGATAAAAATAAGTAAGGTCTAGTTTTAACTTCACGATTTTTCTTGTCTTTTTGTATCGCGATAACTCTCGAACGCCTTGTCCAATTTTGATTAAACTTGGTATAGTCTATAGACATTCATATTCACCTTAGATTGTGTAAAATTATTAGTTCTTATAAGGGCTAAGGTTTCCCTATTAGGTCCAAAATATTATTTTTTTGTATTACAGATATAGTTATATTCTTTTAGATTTGCGATCTCATATACGAGTATTATCTTTCGTCAAATACGATGATTACACTCAATGATGATTATTTTGTTTCAGAGAGATTACAGAAAAATTAAAGTCAATGCAAAAGGAGTCTTCATCATTCAGTAAGTTCCCTTAATCTTATTAATAATAACAACTGCCGAAATACAATTTAGAGAATTATGTTCTCTTTTATACAATTCAAAAGTTACTGATAATCTCTGTTACTAAGATTTAAGACTAGGAATCTTGTATACACACGACTTCAAGCCAGCATAGAGTGAGCTTGTAATAACTTACAAATGACAACCGCCTTAATGTTGTTCATCCACAGGGTGATTATGATAAAGTTTTGCCTTAATCGCATTATGCTGAATAAATAGAAAAAAACGCGGACACGTATTCCTTTGAGGGATATTAACATTAAAAATTATTTTGAGAGATAATAACATTAAAAAATCGAATAGAATATTATTATAGTAAGAAGAGATTTTTTGAACATTTCTCATCAAGAGAAGTATATAAAATTAAATTTCTCCACTTACGAAGTGGAATTGCCCAAATTGTAAATGAATCTTTGTCGGCAAAATTAATTTTTTTCTGTATATAAAATTAAATTTCTCCACTTACGAAGTGGAATTGCCCAAATTGTAAATGAATCTTTGTCGGCAAAATTATTTTTTTTCTGACATTTTAAGAATTTGAAAATTAATGAGTGAACCAACAGTTTCAAATTCCTAACATTTCCGTCGGATTCTACAGGGCTGCCTTTATCCATTGTTTGAGCTCGACACTTCGGCCAACTGTGGCGACTGATAAAAAGCTACCCCCAGTTCTTCTTTTGTACTCAAGAGAACCACTCCATTATACCTAGATAAATAATAATAAAAATAAAAATCGTCTAATAATAATTTTAACTTCTGATTTTCAGGTGCAAGGAATTTCTCCACCATGGTAAGTAATGCCGTTTGTAGAGAAGATCACAGAAAAACAAAATAACTACTTGGTTCACTCATTAAATTAATTTTTATGGGTTTGTCTGTCAGAGGACTTCAAAAATATTAGTGATGGACAAAAAACCCGCAGCTGCAGTGAGCACCGCACTACAAGATATACACAAAATACAGTATAAGTTGAAGGTATATAAATCCCATGTGGGCTCTAATTGTGCACCAAAACTTTTGGTGCAATCGAATACACCCTTGGCGGTTTTTGCTGCATTTTAGCGGTTTACATCAATCCTGTCTAAAAAGAGAATGGTAAGAGCCAGAGACTTGAAATTTGATATTGAATTTGGGGTCTCAGTAATCTTCGAAACTTTTTGGTGCAATCAAATATACCGATGGCAATTTTTACCGCTTTTTAGCGGTATTCATTAATCCTGTCTAAAAAGAGAATGGTAAGAGCTTTTAATTTTTCTCTGCTAATAGATTTGTACTTACAGTAGAACCTCGATTATTCCTACATCTATTTTTTCAACCGAAAAATCCGTGTTTTTTTTTTTTTTTTNTTTTTTTTTTTTTTTTTTTTTTTTTTTTTTTTTTTTTTGGATTTATTTAACGTGGCAGGATTCTCACAAATGTGAGCTCTTCCATCCAACCACCAAACATTGATGGCACAATGAAACATCAATTCTTAATTAATTCCACAACTAGTGCCTTAAAGCCCGCAAGTGTTTCTGCATTTTTCACATCGGAAGGCAGCGCATTCCACAGTCGCACGGCACTAAGGTGCAGAGACCGAGCGTAACTAAGTGATTGGTGACAAGGTACTTCCATCATACCCACCATTGAAGAATTTTTTTTTCAATCGTGGTCAAGAAGAAGAAAAAATGGATAGGTATTGATACCGTTTTTGTCTCAAATTTTCATTAAACTTTCAAATAGGAGCGTTATTTGGTAACCCTTTCGTTCTTAAAAATCAAAATGTTGGCCTCTTTTCATTGTTTTATATGGAACTTCGATTAAATCACCTTTCATACATAACCTCGATTATTTCACCTGTAACCTCGATCCCAATTAGGTGAAATAATCGAGGTTCTACCGTTCTACTGTAGTTTCAACATTCTTTCATTTCGCACCGCGGTGCGGTTCGTAATTCCTGCGGTTTGCGGTTTTAGCTCTGCACCGCACCGCGCTTTTTCGCGCGGTGCGATTATTTACTTTGCACCGCAGTTTGCGGTGCGGTTTTGAGCCAGAAACCGCACCGCACCGCGGCCATCACTAAAAAATACCGAAGACATCACAATCATCACACATAATACAAAAATAATAGTATCAGGAAAAGTAACTGAAACCAGTTGAAATTTTCTCAGATTGTGTGTCATTTGCAATGTGTGAAACCCTTTCATTTGAATTTACTTGGGTTGTAATATACCTCGTCCAAAATTAATCGATCACTGAATCATTTCTCATTTGAATGTGATTGTAACGTAATAAAGCTTCTTTTGCATTGTTGCTTTCCAAAATAATCATCTGGAAACCTCTTTCTTTTTCTCATTTCAGATTCCAACAAACCAAAATACTTTCAATATAAACGAGGCGGAGAACTTATTTACTTTTAAATCTCCTTGGCCCAGTACATCAGAGAGTTCATTTGCAACAAACCATAAGACATCTAAAATTCAATCTGTATCAGATACAAATAATGGTCACAAGATACAGGACAATGGTCATAAGAAAAATGAGAGTACAAATTATTCAGGGCTAAGGAATAATATTGATATTTCTAGAAATGAAAATCGGGCGTACACTGAAGATGATTTAAAGAGCGGACTACCAAGTACCAGAGTTAATTCAAATAGGAAAAATACACCACCTCCCAAAGAAGTATCTATGAATTTTAGAGAGAGCAATGCAAAGAAAATAGCATCTACTCCAAGACCCAACAAAACTAATAAAAACAAACCTGGCTGCTCAAATAAGGAACAAATAAATATTCCAAAGCAATTTATTCAGAAACCAAATAATATTCCACATCGTTTAAATGAACCTCGTACAGAATTTGATCAGTCGAGTCAAAACAAAAATAACAGCACGTCAAATCAATCAAACTCTCAAACTGAATCCAATCAAATCATACACCAACCAAAACAAAATGCAGAGCCAAATTTGATAATGCATCAAAATCAAGACACCTACGCAAAATCCCAGTGTAAAAATTACCTAGATGAAGGGCAACAAATGGTAGAAAGTGAGGACAATATCCAAAGAATCCCCTCACAAAATTCCAAGTTAAACAATGCTATAAAAAGAAATCCTACTTCCAATGAATCACCAAGTAAGTTTTTGCGCGTTGTTCAATATCCAAGGAACTTTTTTATCTACTTTAAAAGAAGTTGGTACTATAGGTACTGAAAAAATTATTGGTTCTTGTAGATAGAAAGTAAAAAAAAAAAAAAAAATTAAAAAAAATCTTTTTCGTAAATCCAGATAATGTTTCAAAATATCAAAAAAAAGAAAACATTATTAATTAATTTTAAAGTGCGAAAATAAAAATTCCGAGAGGATATCAACGATTTTTTTGAAGTAGTCGACAAAAAAATCGTGAAATGGGAACGAGGTGTTAAGACGGAGAGGCATCTTTAGGGTTCCGTTTTACTATTCCGGTATGGAATTCTTAAAACAACTTGAACAATATNAAAAAAAATTATTGTGTCCAATTTTTACTGAAGATGACACATAATTAAATAACGAAACAAATGATTTTAGATTTTTTTTACTTCAAAATAGGATTTTTTCTGCTTATAAATATGGAAAACTAATATCTTGATTCAATTTCTTTTGCAAGGTTCTTCAAAAAGATGTAAAGAACAATACAAGGAATACAAAAAGATAGATTCTTCTATCAATCAAGAAAACTTTCAGCTTCAAAGCGATATGTTATTATCATCTATGAACGAGAAATACAACACCCCGAATGAGACCGACATGCAAGAAGAAGAAAATATGCAGAATCTAGTTGATACAGTAAGTTTTGTTGGCAATAAAATTATTACCATCGACCCAAAATTTAGTAATAAGGTTTGGTTTTCGGTACGGTACTATAAAACTAGATACAAATAACATACCAATATGAGGAGAATATGTGAATCTTAACCTCCTCATGAAAAATAAGATTTGACTTTGTCAGTCCACGACAATGATAAAAATGAAAATGTGTGCTTTTGATGATTTCAGTAGATGAGAAACCTTCTTGAAACACAATAATTTCACTTTTACCTCGAAACTTGAAATCGGGGCCGTTATACATGGTATAACAAAATAAAGCTTCAGACCCCTCTATCTCCGCCCCTGATTATTTTTTTCAAAAAATGTGAATGAATTCTTGTCCTTATTTTATTAAAAAATAAAACTGGTACCATTCCATTTAAAATTTTGGAGAAACCCAAACTTTTGTTAAAAAAATGACACTTCCAGGGGTCGAACCTATATTTTAATATCTCCAAACGAATGGCCATGACCCCTTTTCTATCCATATGATCAATCAAAATGCAAAAATTCCAAGCCATTTTAAAGGTATAGGGCATACGATAGGACTTTTGGAACATAATGTATATTGTGATATTTAACCAATTAAATATCACACATAATGATTGTATACTTCATTTTCAGTTTTTGTTTCATATCTCCGTTCCTACCCTGGTAATGCGAGGGTGTCTCGATAATCGTGGGATTGATTCAATTTTGTGAGTATGGCGCCCCCCCCCCATCGGGTTCTCATTTGAGTACACAGCAACAGAATTTGATATTAGTTTGTTTATATCGATCTGATAATCCATATTACAGTAATATTGTGTAAAATATTTCATTATTTTAGGAGGAAAAGTCAAAATACTTTCATGATGAAGCACCTGGTAGCGTTCTGTCAGTATACAATGAAGAGGAAGCTTTCAGTCCCGATAATTATTCTGTTGATTATAGCATTACATCAAATGCCTATGCATCAGATTTCAACGATATGTCATACTCCTCAGAGCAAATTGAAACTTATGACGGTAATTTTTCAGTTTTTCCTATATTAATTGGGCCAAGAAACCTGAACTTTTACACAGATGTCTGTCCAAGCACCTTATTGGTAACTATGAAATTATACTCGAATCTGTAAGACAGAGTAATAAACTTAAAAAGCACCGATATACATAAAGCACGTGGGTATTTCAAAGCATCCAACAAAAATTTAATCATAAATCTGACAGAATTTTATAAGTATGATAAGAAAAAGATCATTTGTGGTGTTTAGATTGAACGAGCAGGTTTACCCTGTGCTTCGCCATGGTTAAATGATTATTTTTTCAACAAAATTTAATATTCTCGCTATAAACTATGTTTCATGCTCGAGAACTTAGAGAATCTGAACGAACAAATAGCCACTACTCGAAAATTGTTTGACATTTTTGGGATTTGATAATTTTCTGAGATCCCACCTTAAGGGAGGGGGTGATGGTTTGAATGAGGTGCGTGTAGTCTGTTCCAAACTAACTGGCACAACTTATCAATGTTTCAGATAACATGAGCGTGGATGATTCAAGTAATATTTATGGAGAGGAGTCCGCTAATGATGCACCATACTTCAATTTTAATGACGGTCCAGAACCTCAGGATAATATGTTCAATTCGTTTTTCTAAATGATGAAGAATGCAAACTTAGTTAAGTTAATAAGAACACTGTTTCATTAGAGGCGTTTTTTGAAAATATTTTCTAAACACAAAAAAAAAAAAAAAAAAATCATTAACATTTAGATTCATGTTTTCATTTTTTCATGTGTTAACTACAAATGCTCATTTAAAATGTTGGCACAATTTTAACAAAATAGTTTCAAAATATTTCCAAAAATAATTGCATTTAACAAACAAACCAACATTTTACATTGCATTTAACATTTTAAATTTTTTATCTTAAAAGATACCTTTTAATAATACTTAAAAAAAATAAAAGCAAAACAACTAAACTGTACGCAAATGAATTTTTTGACACTTATAAGTACTCTTTATCAAACAATGCTGAAATATTTAGAAATGGCTACCCAATCTAGATGCATTATCCATTTGATTTTATTTTTTTTCTTTAAAATAATAATAATAATAAAATAAAAAAAACATGTTTGTACACCATCAATAATAATTTATATTCTTTGTAAAATAAATATAATAAGAACATATTATATTAAAATTTGAATGAAATACTATGAGACAAAATACAATTTTGAGATTCAAAATTTTACCATTCATGTTATTTAATTAAATTTATTGTACTAATCAATTTCACTCCTTATTTATTGTACTAATCAATTTCACTCCTTTTCCCACAGTAACAATTTTATTAAAAAAAAAAAAAATAGCTGAGTACCCGAACTTCGATTCGAGAGGATGAGAGAAAAAATGAGAATAAATCTGTCTTTTATGTTTGTAATCATATCACCGAGGTACAACCGTTTAAATGCGATCAGAACATACCACACATCTAGAACATGGCGAATAGTAACGGGTTACTAAGCTGCGTAGAACGTGTTGGGAGTAGTATTGGGTTAAGTTCCAAAAAAAAATTAAAACATTAAAATTAAAATTCCAAAGCCTGAAAGGTTCCAAAAAAAAAAAAAAAAAAAAAAAAAAAAAANTAAAATTAGAATTCCAAAGACTGCAGGCTTTAACACGCATTTTTTAAATTTACTGTTGGCATAGCATAGAATATTGGGTTGCGAATAGAATATTTAACATTTTTCAACCTGTGTAGAGTGTGGGTAGTATGAGGTCTGCGCAAGAAACGCATTTATTTTTTAAAAAAAAGCTAGCTCAATAAAACTCCCAACACGTCCCACCCAACCCAACTCAAGTGGTTCTTGAAATATTGAGGAAAAACGATTTTCCACGACGACGGCCTCACATGGCCGCCCGTTAAGGGTTCGACGTGTAGCATCTCACAAAAGTTTGGTCGCAATAACTTAAGCGGTTCTATTTTTTTTTTTTTTTTTGCCTGTAACCATCTCAGACATATGCCCAACAACTCAGGAAAGTTTCATAGTAATCGGATGTGTGGTTTAGTTATGCGTAAAATAGATACATAGAATCATATAAACATTCATTTTTATATACATTAGAAAAGATATACCGAAAACCTAATAAAATAAAAGTGAACGATGTAATTTAAATGAGTAGGAAGACGAGATTTACTTAAATTTCAAGAAATATCTTTGGTCTTTGACTGAATTTGAACATTTTTCCTGCACTGTTTAATGTACAAAGTAGAAATAGTCAAAATAAAAGAAAATTTCTAAATTTTATGTTGAAAGTGTCTCATAATAAACCTTACCATAAATAGCTTTGTGGCCAGCAGATTTCCCAATATAATTGTTATAAATATAAATATAATAGCTTTGTGACGGGGAATTAAATCCCGGCTTCCTACAAATTGATAATGAATTTTCAACCAACATGACGTCAAGGATTCTTGAAATATAATACATATATTTAAACAGACATTGCGAGTTACATAAACAGGACCCAAAATTTATCAAAAATTTCCAATTAACGAACATTATAGAATCACCTTCATTTCCAAGCACGACTACAATTACTTGTCACCGTGAATAGAAACAAAACTTTCAATCAATCATAAAAGGAATCACTACGGTTGAAAGAATTGTTTCTTTTTACCTAATTTTACCGAAAGTATTATCTTTGTATAAAAAGTGGAAAATATAGTCAATATCAGAACTAATATCTGAAATGTCAAAAACAAATTAGAAAAAAAAAAAACATAAATAGGATGTCACGTCACTGATTGGCCTTTCTGCCACACTTGTAAACAAAGGTCTAGTCTCGGTAAGATTTGTATTCCTCCAACAGATTGTTGATTTCCTTCTGACCTTCCTCGTCCTGAAAATAAAGTTAAAATGTTTATACTACGACGCCCTAATTTATTTTCTTCTTAATTTAATATGCTCCTAAGGTGGTCAGTTTTGTTTATCGGGGTCCTATTGTACAATGTTGTGTTTGAGTTGTTTTAAGCAAAGTAGAGAACTATACTTTATACAAGCATCATAAATAACTAATGTACTCGCAAAGCTTCATATAATTGAGCATGTTACACGTTCACCCATACTTTTACTTATTTATAAGTAAAAGACCTAAAAGACCGTGACTGTCCGATTTTTGTGAATGAATTATAAATTTGGCCGTAAATCGAAAACGGATTGACATATTTCCTGGGGTCGTAGATCATGATTTTGGGGGGTCCATTCCCATAAATTTTTCGCTATCTGCTAACCGTTTGGGCTGTGGATTTGTAACAGACAACCCCTTTCATACATAGGTACATAGATACACACAAATGTCTGATTTATATATTAAGATATGCTTGGGATTTCTCCTGAAAACAGGGCCAGAGTTATTCCGAGTTCCTTTGATACACCATAACAAAATGCATTACAAATTGGATAGGTCCATGTAAGATTTCAAAATTGACACACCTGTGCCCACAAATTGCTAAAAATTGAGAACCATAAGAAAAAGTTTGCCTTTTGAAATAAAGACAACCGTGTGTTCACTGTAATTCCCAATTCAAACGTCGAGATTGACTTCTTTTTTTATTTCATCCTGTAAAATGAATTCTATTTTGCAACTCGCCTTTTACGACCGGTATATACTTGGGTGCCTTGATTTTTTTTTTTTTTTAGTCCCTCTATCCACATGGGACATAGGAAGAATAATGCAGTAGCTTTTCTTTGCTTCTGCATGGGCAATAGAAAAAATATCGTTTCCTACCCTCCAATTAGTCGCCTATTACGACCGGTATAGACTTGGGTGCCTTGAAGTATTCTTTTCNAGTTTTCTTTTTAGTCCCCCTATCCACGGGGCACATAGGAAGGATAATGCAGTAACTTCTCCTTGCTTCTGCATGGGTCGAGATTGACTGTTTTTTTATTTCATCCTGTAAAATGAATTTTATTTTGCAAGCTTACCTCATAAGAAACTACGGGAATCGCTTTTGCTTTGTCAAGCCATTCAAGTGCTTTTGTGTATTCTCCAGCCTCGATGTAACATTTGGCCAATAATAACTGATTTTCTTTCCATGGAGCAGGAGCGAGTTCTTCGGATTTCAAACAATTAAATATTGCGTCTTCAGCAGTAGGTTCATCTAAGTCTGATACGATCAATGCAGCTAACTTTCTTTCAAAGTATGATAATTTGGCAATCTGAAAATAAATTAAAATGAAATTAGCGAAGAGGAAGGAAACAATGTAGAACACAAATCTCAATCAATCAGATTAGATCTTTTGAGTTACACTGAAAACAAACAGTTTTCTATTGCTGGGGGAATATAAATGTTGAAACAAACAAAAAAGTATGTTCCTCGAAACCACATTTTCTATGGGTGTATTTGTATATTCGTGAGCTAAATTCCTCTTTAGGGCTATGTAAGCCCCTGCACCTAAGCCTCTTCTGGGCTTTTTGTGCTTTGAAAATGTTTTCTAGCTAAGGCCTGCGCAAGCTTGATCAGTCCATTGGCTAGGTGTTTTGCGTGAATGTCAAGCCTGGGGTGTAGCTGTCCCATACTTAAGTCTCCACGCAATTAGGGAGTTGCAATCAAAGATGACTTGAGAAGCAGTCTCCTCATCCTCCACACAGAGTCTGCATATAACTTGGTCTTGATGGAATCCCATAGTGTGCAGACGTTTTCTCAGATCACAGTTTCCAGTGATCAGGCCTGTGACTAGTCTGATGTTTTTGCAACTGAGGGCAAGGATCTCTATAGTAAGGTCCTTGAATGGTCCCTGTAACCTGTAACACAGCCTATGCGTGGAAAAAACTATGCAAATACGGTTTTCTAACGAAAGGAGACGTCCTCAAGGAAAATATTATTGGTGATTTTTTGCAACCATTTCAGATCACAATTCAGGTTTTCATAGCCACTCGTTACTGAACACAATAATATTTGACTATATCCTTCAGTCTTAATATTTTTTTTTTAATTTGGCTTAACGTCTCTTTAACATCTAGACGGGGGTTTTACCCTCCATTTGCTGGAAACTTGCAAACCAGCTACCCACATTGACCTCACCCAGTCTGGGTTGGGCCGGAAAAAAGCCAGCATCACGAGGGCGCGACACCCACATGTTACATCCTCACTGGACGTTGCTTAATTTCAGTGATCTAACGGGAACTGATGTATTTAACGTGCCATTGACGCGGCTAGGCTATATTTATTATCAAGCATTTCCATTAATGTATGAGGGTAGTTATTCTGTGATATATAAAACCAGGACATTTTGAATGAATTAGTTTTTATGAACTAAGTATTGAAAACGAACACATGAGATCTTTGCTCCTGATTTAAAAACTTTGCCAAATATGACATACATACAAAATTTCAAATCTCTAGCTTTTACCATTCCCCTTTTAGACAGCAATACTGAAAACCGCTAAAAAGCGGCAAAAATCGCCAAGGGTGTATTCGATTGCACCCAAAAGTTTCGGGGCACAATTAGAGCCCAGATGGGACCTATATGTCAAATTTCATCCAAATCGGTCAACGCTAAGTGGCAAAAGTGCCCATCACGGCGGACAAACAGATTTTTTTTATTCGATTTTTGGATTCTACGTACCTTCAAACGTATAATATCAAATTTTGAGGGGTGGTAATTTTTTTTTTCTTCCGCGTGACGATTTGAAAATAATAAACCAAAAAGTCATATCCTCTCAGAGTCAAGGTGTAAGTTATGCTAGACAATCTATGATTAATGAATTTGAAAATGTACGAACGCACTTTGATCGACCCAAACAAAGTCTAAATACTCGTACACTAAATAACAGTTTACACTAACCTCGAATTGGTATCTTCCTTTCAAACTGTACAAAGTAAAGTCTTGAGGTGCCAGCTGGATAGCTTTGTTCATTTGGTCACGGAAAACAACACCGCATTTGATTTTTTCCTTCAAGGATTGAAATTGTCCGTTAGCTCCCATACAAATACCGTACCATTTCTGAGTGTTATAACTTTGTGGGGCCAAATCCATTGCTTTCTTGGCATAATCAATACCTAAAAGTGACCATAATAATTAAATACTATTCTATACTGAAAAATATAATATGAAACGAGGATCTTATTGTTAACAGACTAAGCAAACCAGATTGCTTCACAACAGAACAAGTAAACCAATCGTTCCCCTCCTCGATTGGTTTTGGTGGCATTCTGCGCTTACTTGGTTTGTTTTATTTTTTATGTGTGTATCTGTATATATTTTTTTGATCTTTGATTGCACATTACTTCTGACTTCTGATTGTTTTAAGTTGGCAAAAAAAAAAAAAAAAAANGGCAAAATAAAAAAAAAAAATGATTGTCTGTTCGCCTCGTGTATTAGTTCTTTAGCATTACTCAGGATACACATGTGAAGGTGAACTAACATTGTACTTCATCTCTAAGTATGGCAAGGAATATTTCGCTGCACAAATAATTAATCCATATCCATACTAATATATAAATGCGAAAGTAACTCTGTCTGTATGTATGCATGTATGTTACGCTTTCACGCTTAAACTACTGAACCGATTTTGATAAAATTTCGTATGGAGATAGACTAAACTTTAGGAAAGGACATAAGCTACTTTTTATCGCGAAAAAAGGGGTTGAAACTATAAACGGCCATGCCTATAAGGCGCCAAACGAAGCGGGCGTATCCTGCTAGTTATCTCTATATTAGGCTCAATTTATGCTGAAGAATCCTTACAGATAATGTAGTAGCTTCTCTTTGCTTTCTGCATGGGCAATAGAAAAAATGTCGTTTCCTACCCTGCCATTAGCCGACTTTTACGACCGGTATAGACCTGCCTCGGTAGCTCAGTGGTTAACCGCTCGTCTGGTAAACAGGAGGGCGTGGCTTCGATCCCCAGCAGAGGCAGGATTTTTTTTCTTCATTAATTTCAATATTTGACCACATAAAAATAGAGTCCTAAGGGTTAGGTGGTAGAAAATGTCTCAGGCATTAACCTCGCCTAGTGGTTGGTTACCTCTCACTCAAGAGTCTATTTTGTTTTTGTTTTTTTAGACTAGGGTGCCTTGATTTTTTTTTTTTTTCAGTCCCTCTATCCACATGGGACATTGGAAGGATAATGCAGTTCTCCTTGCTTCTGCATGGGTAATGGAAAACATATCGTTTCCTAGCTTGCCATGAGTCGCCTTTTACGACCGGTATAGACTTGGGTGCTTTGATTTTTTTTTTTTAGTCCCTCTATCCACATGGGACATAGGTAGGATAATGCAGTAGCTTCTCCTTGCTTCTGCATGGGTAATGGAAAACATATCGTTTCCTACCCTGCCATGAGTCGCCTTTTACGACCGGTATAGACTTGGGTGCTTCGATTTTTTTTTTAGTCCCTCTATCCACATGGGACATAGGTAGGATAATGCAGTAGCTTCTCCTTGCTTCTGCATGGGTAATGGAAAACATATCGCTTCTGACCCTGCCATTAGTCGCCTTTTACAACCGACATGGGTGCGTTGGTAGTATTCTTTTTAGGTACTCCTATCCACAGGGGACCTAAAAAGTTCTTGTTACCATCAAAGAACCCCACCATGTTACCATCAAAGCACAGGCCCAGTAAATTGACCCAATAAACTCTCTGGCACAAGTCAAGGTGTGATGCTTACTCGGCCACACGTTTTATTTACCTTTAATAATATACTGTTCACTGGCTTCTTTGTTTCCATCCCGCCTGTTGATATCGTACAGACAATGACATGCCTTGGCCAGTCTATAGAGAACATCTGGATCGTTCGGTTGCTGGAAAAAGATACAATAAGGAATAACTAGCAAATTACTTCTTGCAGTAGTGTTATTGACAACAGAGTCCATACAACCCTATCATTGACCCCGTATAGAGTGGTATGTGACCGCTTATTTCTTGATGCATAGCTGCAAAAAGGTTGCAGCTATGCATTTATGTTGTTACATTCTTATTTAAATCTTTGAACATTTTAATTATAAGTGTTAAAAAATAATAACTTTTGAAATCTTCATAAATAATTATAAATAGTGTTTTTGGTGTTTTAATTTATTTAAAAAGTTATTGTTATTTAAGAGAGATTTATTTTAATAATGAACCTATGCAATCGAACCCCTCTCATAATTTTCCAAAAACCGATTAAATAAAGTAAAAAAATCCTTTGTATGTAGCGTCTTAAGAAGAACTTGCCGTTGATCAATGAAAATGTATGTAGGTTCCATTAGGGGTCTGGTTGATCCTCGGAAAGTATTTACTTAAATTTTGTAATGAAAATGCCTTACAAAATTGATGTATATTTCTTCATTAAGGGTTCTAGCCATGCGCGGACATATCCCTCTTGTTTGTTTGGAGCGCGGGGGGGGGGGGNCCATATTTACATCTTCGCAGTTATATATTTCCTCCCATTTCTGTGATTCCAAATCTTTTGTTAGATTTTCAGTGTCTAAAACAGTGGTAGATAGTGTCTGGTTGTTGTTTTTAGTGATCGTGTGTTCAATTTTGGTACTTAAAATCACTGCGAAATGGTCAGAAATGCTAGTTTTTAGAACAAATGTGGACAGTTCTGAGTGCCTTTTTAATCCCACAAACATGTGATCCAAACAGGTGCCTACTAAATTTCTTCCCATTCTAGTAATTTTATTATGTTGTGAAATATATCCGGCAGTAGCCAGTAAATTTAAGTAATTTTCTGCAATATTATTTCTCGTATTCCTAATATCTATATTAATGTCACCAGTAAGGATTTTTATATCTGTTGAATCTCTCTCCCCATCCAGTATTTGTTCCAATTGTTCCAAAAACTTTTCAGGTTTACCACTTGGTGATCTGTAGATTGCAAGACACGAATATGTTTTATCCTCAATACTAAACTTGAGTTTTAAACAATTACAATCGTCTAATTTTATTTCTTTAACAATGTGTGTTATTGATGATTTTATGTATACCAAAACTCCATCTGTCTTTCTCTTATTGTTTTCTGTGCCGTAAATATAGTAATTCCCTAAATTAAATTGGTGTATTGACATGTTGTCGTTTAGGTGCGCCTCACTTGTGCTTACTGTTAATACTACACACATTCATATGAAACAATTTAAATGCTTCTTTTTCATGTAGAAAACGCCCTTTGGCATTTTATGTATACCAAAACTCCATCTGTCTTTCCGAAACTCTACTACCTCGGGACTTTTTGTAAGAGTAAGTGGACAGAGCATATGAGAGCTTGACCTCTATTATGATTCTAATGTAAACATCCTGTATATAGAATATTATGATTCTAATGTAAACATCCTGTATATAGAAGATTAGGATTCTAATGTAAACATCCTGTATATAGAATATTATGATTCTAATGTAAACATCTTTTAGACCGGTAGCTATCTACATGGTGTAACTTATGCCATTCTAAATTCATGACTCTGGAATTTATTAATGAGTTTTCGTTTTACGTTATGATTGCGCTATGTATCCTTACAAATTGTTTTGCCTTTGTTCGTTCGTTGAGGTGAATGTGAACGAACAAAGCAAGGCCGTTTGTAAGATACATGGACCGGGGAAATTTGTAGGATACCTATGTATCAACATCATGATACATGGACCGAGGACATTTGTAGGATACCTATGTATCAACATCATGATACATGGACCGAGGACATTTGTACGATATCTATGTATCAACATCATGATACATGGACCGAGGACATTTGTAGGATACCTATGTATCAACATCATGATGTATCAACATCATGATCGATGGTTTCAACTCACCTTATTGTTTAGTTCGACAGTTAAATTGTAAGCTTTAAACTTGTCCTCTTTTTTTCCATAATACAGAAGTCTGTCAATTTCAGGGTATTTGCTTGTGCTAACCGCAAATAGTTCTGCACTTTCTCCTGACCTGTAACATATAAATTAAAAATTAAGCTTTAGTGAAGCATTTGAGGGACAAGTGTAAAAATAAAACACAATAATTGATACATTCTCTCACTAAAAACATCTTTTCAGTTTCGCTTATGAAGATACTAAGTAGGGATGGGCTAGTCTCCCACGAGTCGAGTCATGAGTCGACTCATGACTCGACTCACTCACGAGTCGAATCATCTTTTTGAAATGAGTCGACTCTTCAAAGAGTCGACTTACGAGTAGCTTTTTTTTTGTTGACTGATAAAGATAATAAAGGGAGAAATATTTTTCCGGATGTTTGTTGTTTACTGAAGGAAAATTTTCTTTTAATCTGGTGATCGTTGATTGTGATGTCTTTTTAATTTATTGACCGAGTTTGGGGACGTTTATTTGGTAGATGCCCCTTTTGTCAATTAGTTTTATTATGTCTTTCTGATCTTATAAGGCCTTTTTGAAAATTGTCACTCGATACGAGTCGAGATCGAGAGTCGACTCATTGAGTCGAATCATATTTGCGAGTCGATCATGTCGACTCACTTAAGTGAGTCGAAAATCCCATCCCTAATACTAAGAAGAAGACAAGGTATGATACTCCGCCGTCGGCGTCGCCAATCTGTGCAGTTCTGCGGATGACGACATATGAGCCGCTCACATTTAATCACGTCTTCCTGACTTGCATTTTCTACGCAAGAACATACCTTGTCTTCATAGTATCATGAGGGGCACCTATCAATTAGCAAATGAAAAAAAATATTTTGAAACTGTTTTAAAACAAACAATAAATAATACGGTTATCTCAAAATAACTTTATTTTCTTGTGCGTTCCAAAAATGTATTACCTGCTAGTACTGTGAACTGTAGACCTCACTCAGTTTCACTTAGAGGCACCGGGTGGCCCAATAGGACCCAACAACTCAGCTGAATATATAAATATAATGAATGTCCATACCACATTTCATCAAAATTGTGTGGGGCGTTCAAGAGTTTTCATGGTACAAAAAGGCAAACGAAAAAATATCGTGGTGCTATCCCGTCACTTCATTCAGTCACCAAAAGGGGTTTGAAAACCACTCGGAAACGTTTCCCGTTTGCAGTAAGGAAATATCAATTTTTTTTCTTTCGAATTGATGCCCGCTCCTTTTTTGGGACACCCTGTATGTACCACAAGACTCTAACTCAGAGGTTCCCAAACTGGGGGGCGTGAAGGGAAGCCAAGGGCGCACGCGAGACCAGTTGAATTATTATCATTTAGTTAAAATATATGTACACATTTTTTTTACAAATGTAATTTTATTGAACATGATGTTTAGAAAATTTGAATGAGATAGAATTCTGTAACACATTAGCGTTTTGAATGAGATAGCATTCAGCAACACATTAGCGTTTTGAATGAGATAGCATTCAGGAAACACATTAGCGTTTTGAATGAGATAGCATTCAGCAAACACATTAGCATTTTGAATGAGATAGCATTCAGCAACACATTACCGTTTTGAAAGGGATATCATTCAGCATTCATAATTTATAATGTAAAAGCGAGGCAGCGTAGGAGGCTTTTATTTCAAGAAAAGGGGGCGCGGTACCAGATCGTTTGGGAACCCCTGCTCGAACTCGTGTATCGGAAATAAAAATTGTTGTGCGCGTCAACGCAGAATTATTATGAAGGTCTCAAAATAACACGAAGTATTGTGCTTCAATTAGAATCGTCTCGTCAATTGTGAATTGTGGTATTGTCCGACATTTAACTACCAAAATAACGCAGGATTTATGTTTTTCAAACAAGGAAATGGCTTATTAAGAAATAATTCCTTCTAGGAAATACTCAATTCCAAAATAGTATTTTTGAATTTATACGTACTTGTTTTTTTTGTAGTCATGCTATTTAAACAAACATAAATAGACGGTACAACAATATTGTAACGTCCGTACACGGGCCGTAATTGAAGTAGGGATGGGTTAGTCATCCACGAGTCGACTCATGACACGACTCACTCATGAGTCGACTCTTCAAAGAGTCGA
>CM022874.1:48221651-48234769 GCA_012654025.1 Pachypsylla venusta
ACATGGTGGTTGACCACGCAGGTTTGAGATCTCTTGAAGTTGGGCTATTTCTGCATTCGCCTATTTGGGCTATTTCTGGTCCATTTCTGTGTGAGGTCAATCCGGATTGCTGGTTAGTATGTTTTCAGCAAATGGGGAGTAAAACCAAGTAACCCTAGAAATTAAATAGGCTTCAATCATTTCCTTATACGAGTAAGAAATAAATAAAAACTGACGGTCATTAGTGGCACCCTATATATATATATATATATATATATATATGCACTCCTCATGAAAAATATTCATTTTTAATTACAAAAACAATATAAAATTTCTCTCCGAAAAACACTTTGAATGCCGTTAGAAAGCAAAAAAAAACTATTTCACTTACCACTCTAAAAACAACCCGATATCTCAAAAAATTATAAGTTTATAATTTTGTCTAAAATTCTGGGGCACAAACTTTTCCTAACTTGACTCTCTATTCAAATCCTTTAATTGAGCAGGTAAAATAAAATTGAAAATATTGTCCGTCCAAATCAGAAAACCTATCATTATTGGCTGTTATTATTATTGACATGACAGAAGGAGGTCTCGTTTTATTTTTATCGCCACGTTTTTTTGAACGTAAGGTTCGTCTTTGATGAAACTAGCACGGACATTTTTTATACTTTCATAGAATTGAATGATTCATTTTTGGGCCCTATTGGACCATCCTAGGCACTCATGACGTCCTTTTAATGGTATTTTTTTCTGTAGTTTCTCTTATTTAAGTTTCGATATACAATGCATACTATTACTAACATATTTTCCGCTGAAATGAGTGAGGTCTACAGTTCAAATAACTACTAGTTTGTAGGGGTAAATAATAAAATACAACTAAGGAATATGTTCAATCTTCGACAAGCACGATTACCAAATATGTGCAGTGTGCAGCCGGGGTTGAAGATAAACCCCCGCCCACGAAGCTANGGAAGGTTTCCACTGAGCGAGGTTAATGCCTGAGACATTTTCTACCACCTAACGCTTAGAGGTCTATTTTTATGTGGTCAAGTACTCAATGAGGTAAAAATCCTCCCTCCGCCGGGGATTGAACCCAAGCCCTCCTGTGTACCAGGCGAGCGCTTAACCACTGAGCTACCGAAGCTAGTTTTTCGCCATAAGATAATAAATTAACCCTGATTAAATCATTTTGCCTGAATTAATTGAATATGTTTAGTTCTTTAGGTTGCTTAAAAACATCATGTTGAAAAAATTGTAATGCTTTAGTTTATAAATATAAAGAAAATGGTTCTTTCAAATAAACGACATTTTTAGGGCTGTGAACGTAATCGACGTTTTACAATAATCTGAAAAGTATCCGGTCCGGCATCTATAATACCTATGGAATATCAATTGCTTTAGTTAATTGTTTGAAGAACAATCGATACAATATAAATATACAATACGATGACTGTGCTGACAAAAAAAAATAAAAAAATAAGCCTGTAATATTAGGAAGGTAGGTTTGCAACTAATAAAAATAAAGAATCCAAAAGCAAAAAGAAAATGTGTATTAGTAAGTTTCACCAAGCTCTGTTTAAATCAAAAATAACTTACGCTTAGCTAAACTAGTTACTCCTTTGTTAAATTATGGAATCATTTTTTATTCAGTTGTTGTCAATACTGAAATTATTAAAATGGGTTTAATTGGTCAATTCATGGTCAAAAATGTATAGATATGGTTTCAAGCAGAAATGTAGATTTCCGAGCATGAATAGTACCCTTTATACATGGCTATGGCTAACCCTCCAACTAAAGCATTTAACTAGCGAAATTCTCCTGTTAAATTTAACTGGAGAGTTGATAGACTAATTGCTTGATGAAAAACACTTAATTCATAATTACAGATTCTAAAGTTAAATCAGCTTGAGAGTTAACTTAAAAATAAATTTTGATCATCATAAGAGGAAACAAAAAGAACTCACCTCCTAGTTTTTCTTTTGAAGTTGGTGAACGTCTTGATTCCCTTCCAAGAACATTCTGGACTAGAGCAATAAACATTATATACATTTTCCGCCACCCCCTTCACCTCCAACATGATTGTGATCAATTTCAAATGTGGAATAATGAGACGTTAATCAGGTTTCAGTCGAGTTTTCAACCCTGAATATTAAACAAACACTTTGAATTAGATTTGTGATCTATAGAAACCGTTTTTGAAATCTATTTTTCAAAAATGGTTCTAAAACTATATTATTGCTACATTTTTTATGTCTATGTTTGGAACATCGCATCGCTGTAAAAAAATCCTCCAGGTTAAGAATTCCTCACTCCACCAATTGAGCTTATTGTTTTGACAAAGTAGCAACTTAATCTATTTTTCAAAAATGGTTCCAAATCTATATTACTTTTTATGTCTATGTTTGGAACATCGCTGTATAAAATCCTCCAGGTTACGAATCCCTCACTCCACCAACTGAGCTTATTGTTTTGACAAACTAGCAACTTTATATACAAATTTGCAAATTTTTAATTCCAACTCGTTGTTGCATTTTGAAATACCAATCCGTTCTCAACATATTTGAGTGGTTCGCAAATTCGAAAACACTTTGTATACTTGAACTTTTGGTGTTCTTACGGCACACGAAGTCAACAAAATATTTGTTGTAAATAATCAGCAGTACGCCATACTCCTACTTAGAATTACTTGACCTACCCAGAATTACTGATAACTTCCTCTTGGTCAGATGAAAAATCAAAAAATTCATACCTACCCAGAATTGCTGATAACTTCCTCTTGGTCAGATGAAAAATCAAAAAATTCATCATCATCTTCATTGGCGGAAAACATTTCACTCGTTACACTTGCATTGCCAGATATACGACGGAGCCGTCGTTTATCGGCTGCGATCAAAATATTTTTCCTGAAAAGAAAAGAAAAAAATTAATAAATGACATTGAACTAAGCCTTAAATACTTCAATATTTCAGAATTAATAATGGAAAACATAGGTGGGAAAGCGACATTAAGATTGCAGTCGTAGAATTTTGAATTTCAAAATTTGGGCATATAATACCATTTAATTTATTACTTTCTCTTCCTAGAAGATAAAGTATTGTATTCGTGCAGAAAATTTTGACTTTTTTTGGCCCAAAAAAATCGTTTGNACAACATCTGCATTCGGTGGTAGTCTGATGGAATGATTAAGGAAGAGAAAGTCTAGTACGGTTTTCCGTACCATTTATTTTTCATGGTACCCACTAATTAATATATTTATTAGTTTAATTTTAGTCGGCTTCATAACATTAGAATAAAAGATATAGTAGCTACCTTACTAATTCTAATTCCCGTTGGATTTTTTCAATTGAATTGCCCAGCTCTACAATCTCCTCATGCATTTCATTTTGTGATTTTTGGTTGAGAAACTGATTATAGATTAGAACACCAGCTGCACCAATCAATACGCCTGCTCCTGCTGCCAATGCTGCAATAGCTCCTTTCTGGTTAAAAATACTGTTCGCCATCTAAATACTGAAGAAGACACAAATAGTTTTAAGAAATATAGCAAAGAAAAAAACTGAAACTAAAAAAAATGCCCCTACGTCTTACATTTTTATTCTGTCATAAAACATTTAATAACATCGAATGGGAAAACAGGGAGCTCGGTAATTTAAATGGGTAATCATTCTCTACATGATACATTTTTGTGACATTATCCACCTGTTTTATTCGGCTACGGAGTTGCTGATCTGTGCTGGATTTTTTTGAATTATTTTTTTTAATTGTGCTGGATTTTTTTGAATTCGGTAATAACCAATAAGGCCATATTCGAGAGATCGATATGTTCAATATTTTGATTCATCATGGAAACTAATAGTACTGTGAACTATAGTTCTCACTCAGTTACAATAGCCAACATGAAATCTCAGATAGTTCAAAAAGGGCCAAAATACTATAAATACATTGAATGTCCAAACCAAGTTTTATCAAAATCAGACTAGGCGTCCGATAATTTTTTTTTAACACACTAAAATACTAAAAACGACATAAGTACATACATTTCTCAACATATGTTGACCATATAGTTTACTAATCATTATTTTATGTTGATTAATATCTGTGTTGAAAACAAAGAAATAAATAACTACTCAATACAGATTTCTAACATCTTCATTATTGTCAATATTATAATCTTTTTACTTTTTTAAGTGAACAATTTGTGAAAGAATTTCAAATTTTGTTTATAACACTCATATGAATTATAATATAGAACAAATAATGATAAGTATTCTACCTGTCGTCATTTATCAAATTCTCATGCAGAATATTGTTGATATACTGTAAAAACAATTTTCATAGATAAATAATGAATTAGAGGGATAAAATCAGAATTAAATTGTAGAATCCTTCCAGGAAAACAAAACCAGATTATATAATTATGTCAACAGCTTGAATTTGGATAGATGGATTCACTCACCATCACCACTTTCACTGATAACTGATAAGTAGAGTGATAAGTGATAAGAAAATTCGATTTCCGTAATCACTTGGTCAATTCGATAGTTGATAACAACATTGTTGCCAATTAGAACCAATAGAAAACCCGCAACAAAATACCCTTAACATTAGAAGTACTACGGGAACAATTTTCTCCCTAAAAATATTTTCCCACATTAATCGAATTTTATTTCTTGGAATAATGGATTATTCCAACTCACTTCGCATTTTATTTCGTGAGAAATTTGGAAGCAAGATGGCGAAAATGAAGAATTGTGACCCAAGTATTTCTTGATTCCCAAATCCGCCATTTTGTTCTTCACAATTATTCCTATTCTGATTGGCTGTTCGGATTCATGTTTTTTGTTTTGAATTTTTACCTCTGTTTAGTTTTGTAGAGTCTAACCTCATTTCTGTCACATTGAGGGTTCTGAAACCGGGGAGGAGTGTCTGGCCAATTTTTGTTACCAATTTTAACCCAATTAGAGGGGTTAGGAGACGTTTTTACTACCACGCCTGTATTTCGTATGTACAACCGTCCAAAATGGATCCATGACGGCCAATAAAGAAGGTTTTTTTTTTTAAAAAAAAAAAAAATCTAAATTTTTTGAGAAGGGTTGCCAGACAATCCTCCCCTGTTCCAGACCCATCTTTTGAGGTGAGAACGCTTCCTCTAGTGGCCAAATTGGTAAATAAAAAAGCAATAATCAGCTGTTTTCACAATCTTGCTTCCAAAATTCAACGAAATAAAATGCGATTCAATAAAATAACATTCGACTATTATCAGCCCATTTCAGTGATGGTATAAACTAAATAAAAAATTCCCTCCAAAAAAATCTAAAATTTCCCTCCTCAGCTCATTTTTTCCCGCCTAGAAAAAGGATTTGATCTTAGTAGATTTTGAAGGTGCAAATTGAAAAATTTAGGTGATTTTAACATTTTTAACAACCTTCGTGACTCGCGATGACCTTGAACACAAACATGCCTTTAGCATATAAGAAGTGGCCAAAATTAGCCCCCAGTGCCTTTGCAGCTGTGTATCATGTAGAAGGTCTCAAGCAATTTCATTGAAAAATTCAATGAAATTGTTCTTCTTCGTATATTTCTTCATAATAGATAGTTCTCCCTCAATTTTTTTTACTCGTAATTTACACTATTTTTTTGGTATTTTATAAATTTTTTTTTGGGGGAACGGGATCACATTGTTGCCAACTTTATTAAGATTAATTTACGATATTTCAGTACATATATGTACTGAAATAAATACATTTAAAGTTATAAAATAATATTTGTGCATAAAAATTTGAGTCTGAAATTTGTGTTTCTATACTTAAATATTTTGATTTCTAGGCTTCTAAAATTTCCCTCTTTTTTCGTATTTTTACAAGAACTTTCCCTCTTTTCCCACAGCTCAATTTTAGGCCAAAATTTCCCTCCGCCGCGGGAAATTTCCCGCCACCTATAATCGCTGGCCCATTTTAGAAAAGTGAGATTAGTGATCATGTATTCGAGGTACGCCGGTATATTTTATACAAACCAGAGAGGTTAGTAAATATTTTTACGGTCATGACTCTTATGACATTTTATCACAACCAGAGAGGTTATACCACGTTGAATACACCAGTTCCCGTCAGATCACTGAAGTTAAGCAACGTGCGGGCGTGGTCAGTACTTGGATGGGTGACCGCTTGGGAACACCACGTATTGTTGGCTTTTTCCGGCAAAACCCAGGCTAGGTGAGGTCAATGTGGGTAGCTGGTTTGCAAGTTTCCAGCGAATAGAGGGTAAAAACCCCCATCTTGAATGACCAATAGATGTTAAAGAGACGTTAAGCCAAATTANAAAAAAAAAAAAAAAAAAAAAAAAAAAAAAAAAAAAAAAAAAAAAAAAAAAAAAAAAAAGAGGTTAGGAAATAATTTTATGGTCAGGGCTAGTGATGGCTTATCGTTCAAAAATATATCCATAAATCGAATTTTAGATATATCGTATTTTAAAAATAACGATATACAAATATAGCTATATATATTTGAGATCTATATTGGTTTATTAGAAATTAGAATTTTACGAGGTGAATTGGTGGAAATGCCCCCCTCTGTACTTTCCTAACCTGACACTCCCCTACTTGCCAGTTTCCACCAATGACCAGATTCAAAGGGACAAGTAGGATCCCACTAAAATAGAAAACTTCCAGGATGACCATTTTGTTCGCAACAATGTGACTCAGATCTTAATGAAATTCTGTTAATGTCGTCACAAATATTTATTCTTTCCCTTTTGTATTGATTTTGTTTGGTTACGATAAACGAATTTCGTATTTATGTACATTGTAAGAGCTATCTGCGTTCAAAAATTCAAGTTTCTGTGAATTTCGTCACAAATGATTTTTTTCCTTTTGTATTAATTTTCATGAGTCACTGATCAAGTGACTATAGATGGGTTCACCTAATTAAGCAGCGGGTCGCACATGACGTCAGTATTTTAAGGGTAATAACACATCTTATCTCATTTGTGTGTATGTACCTATGTGGTAGGGGTTGTCTGTTACCACAGCCCAAACAGTAGCAGATAGAGGAAAATTGATGGGAATAGACTCCCCCCCCCACACACAAATCATGGTCTACGACTCCAGGAAAATTATCAGAACTAAATTAGTTACGTTTCGAGTTACGGCCGAATTTCTAATTTCGAACAATCACGGTCCGATATCTTAAATTTTGTCGCGACAATATATCAACTCAAAGCGAAAAAGTTTTGGGTGGACGTTTATTCCTTTTCTTAGGACATATTCTGTAATGGTATGGTCTGCTATTTTGGAGTTACGAGTTCGAATCCGGGAGCGGGCAAAATAAAATTTAGAAAATACTAAAAAGTCATAATGCCCGTCTTTCTAAGGGCCCTGGCGAAACGTTTAAATCTTGGTTTTATAAAGGTTGCAATATACGGGGTGGACACAAACCCATACTCCCCCCCCCCCAAAAAAAAATAATAATCCAATTGAAGGTTAAAAGTACTATATCTTCACTTGACTAAAAATTAATTAGATGTNATATAGTACTTTTAACAGAAGCTCTGATGATGTGTTCAGGAGAACATGAAACTAGTTAGCTCAATTTAACATCTAATTAATTTTTATTCAACTGAAGATATAGTACTTTTAACCTTCAACATGGTTTTACTTGACATAGTATCCCAATATAACGAATTTAATAATCAATGTCCTCGAAAAACAAAAATAGCATTATAAGAATCGTAACGAAACACGGGCGAAACAGCTAGTCATGGATAAATTCGGAAATCCCTCCGTTATGAGCTGTTAAGAAAAATAATCTAGCACGTCTTTGGCACCGATTTGAAAAAAATCCAGCAAAGAACTCTCAAAGAGATCCGGCAACACTGGTGGTTGTCTTTTATCAGTTAAATTTGAATTTAAATATTTTTTATTTTATTAATGAAGAAATTCACAAACTGAAGTTGTAGTTTTTATTTCTTTTACATGTAAATAAAATATTAAATTTAATCAGAATCACATTCTTCTACCATCATGATAATAATTAGATTAATTAAATTAGTTTGATGGAACGACGAACAGCGAACTGAACGAATAAACTTTCTCTACCTTAATTTCATTGGTGTTTTATTACCTTTATTTAAACTAACGAGAAGAACGTAGCCTTGTGATAAACTTGATACGAAAACAAATTTTATGGCTCAAGAACTTCAAGTTGTCAGATGTTTTTCCTGCTCCACATTTCAGGTGAGGTAACACAACGCTTTGCTCACTCTTTAAATATGAAATACAAATCTGGACATGAAAGAGATGAGGAGTTTAAGGTGACAATAAATGGTTGTAAGCAGGGCCGTGGAGAGAATATTCGGGCCCCGGGATGGGGAGGAATCTTGAATGCGGGCCCCTTCCCCTTTCAATTTTTTTTATATTCATTACAATATGTATACTTGTTAAATTAGTGTGAAATTAAAAGGGAAAAAAGTATATGAAGTTTTTCTGATAAAGATTGATGATTCACTAATAATATATTTGAGAAAACGTCAATGCAGATATAAAAAAAACGCAACTAAAAAGTTTCGATGTTTTATTAAATTTATTAGCCTTACAAATGTTTCCAAATAACTGCGACGACGCTTAGAATTTTGCCTTCCGTGCTTTAAGCTGAGGAAAAGCCTTTTATAATATCAGCAAAGTCGAGTGTCCTTGCTAACTCAGATTCCAAATACAAAGTTGCCAACCCTGAAACTCGATTCCGAATTGAACAAGAACGATGATAGTTTTTTATTCTTGATAAAGCGCTGAACAGCTACATATAAAATATTATACTCAGAGCTCCGTAACATAATATATTTTTGTGTTACCATATTATATTCTATAAATTGAAATCATAATAATAAAATATTTTATGGTAACGCAAAAAGTATGTTGCAGAGCTCTGGTTGAATTATAATTTAATATATTTTTTTAAGCGAAAACTTTCTGAAATTACTCTCGAGTTCCGGCCCCCTGAGAACTCCGGGTCCGGGGTAAAAAGTCCCCGATCCCCCTTCTCGTCGGACCTGGTTGTAAGTCAAAAAAGAACTTACCAATAATTTTCACGTGACTGAAAATTAAAGGCAGAATTTCTCGTAATCTATGTGTGAGTTACTGAATTTCATTTGAATGAGTAGAGATAAAGATTGAGGGTGTTGTTCTAACGGAGTTCACGAAAATTAGCTCTTTATGATTGATGAAATTGTAGCAGCAGACAAAAGCTGCAGTCACTTTTTTCAAAAGTTACCCATTTGTTATTTGTAAAAGATACTCATACTTATTTATTCATCCTTCTTGTAGGTCCACATTGTGAAAAAAACAAAAAAATGGACTTGTAAAATCTGCAACCAAATTCAATCCCTCAAAGAGGTTAGTCTACAAATTTTTCAACGTAAGAGATTTCATAAACTCCGCTTTTCAGTTTTAATTACCGAAGTTCAAAGTGTTTTATCGAACATTTATGAAGCTAGGAACCTAAGGGTTGTTTAATATGTTCCTTAGATCATATAAAACCGATATTATTGATGAATGTGATTCTTACTAACTTTAGGTAAGGGGTATGGTTAGGATACGTTCACATGGCCATGTCTCGCCGACAACAATACTGTATTCTTGTCAGCGAGACATGACCGTATGTACGTAACCGAACTACCTAACCATACCCAAAGTGAGTTAAAATCACATTCATCCATAACATAGTTCGAGACAGCTCAAGATGATGGAGAATATTCATTGAGTAGATTTTGGAGCAGCAAGGCATGAACGTAACCTAACCATATCTAAAGTGAGTAAAAATCACATTCATCCATAACATAGTTCGAGACAGCTCAAAATGGAATTAGGTGGAGAATATTCATTGGAGTAGATTTTGGACAAGCGAGGCATGGAACTAACCTAACCATACCTAAAGTGAGTAAAAATCACTTTCATCCATAACATAGTTCCAAACAGCTCAAGATGGTATAAGATGGAGAATATTCATTGGAGTAGGTTTTGGACCTTCGCGGCTTGTGTTACCGGGTAAGAAGAAGAAAATGTTTTGGGGGTCCATCTTAGGTCATTTCACCATATCTTTCACCATTTGGGATTCGCAAAATTCGAGAACTCGTTTCCAATTGAACTTCCTTGAAGGCTGAATCTGTTTTCCAATTTTAAAGTTGTTATCTTTAGCCATTTTTGAGTCAGTTTGTCAACTGGGTTTTGTTTTCCCCATTGTAACCATAGATTATTAATATAAAATCCTCAAGAATACTCCCATCGAAGCCACGGATGAAAATTGTGTATGAAGTCTTTCTTTTATATAGATACTAGCTGAGTACCGAAACTTCGTTTCGAGAAGATGAGAGAAACCATGTACTCCCCATGGAGTAGTAACAGGTTGTTAAGCTGAGCAGAACGTGTTAGGAGTAGTATTGGGTTAGGTTCAAAAAAAAAAAAATGTATGTTGCACTTGCGCAGACTTCAACACGCATTTTTTTTCTTCTTTTTTTTGGAACCAAACCCAGTACTGCTCCTAACACGTCCCACCAAACAAACTTGGTGTTCAATTCTATTAAATTATAAATAAAAACCTATTCGCAGACCTACGGAATGTACATACAAAATATCATTAAAATCGGTTAAGCCGTTTTGGAGTAATTGTATCTGATAAGGTGGTGCCAAAGTCTCCCGTCATAGCAATATTTTTCTTTCCTTTTTAAGGTCTATGGGAAAGGCAGCGGAAAAGATTGTAGAGTTCACGCTCAAAAATTGAATACTCTGAGAAGAATACAAGACGGTGCTAATCTCACTGATGATCAGGTCAATGCTCTCGCTTCAGTCAAAACAATCGCTGATGATTATATCTGTGGTAATTATTGATTTACTTTTTTTTATGCTTATCTTAGTAGATCGATGGTCATCGACAGCAAGAGACCGCTTCCAGAATTGTTGCCCAAGAAAATGATCATGGGGTTCAAATCCTGGTTTGATCGGATCAAAAAACTAAGAAAAGTTGTCTACTAGAAATTGGGTCGTAATAGCAAATATTTATTTATCTATTCGGCGTCAAGAATTAATGAATGGAAAAAAACGGGACCAAATTTTATTTTTCAAACACGGTGTACTATAATAGATAATACAACAGGTGGATAAAATTTGATACAAATACTTTTTGCAGACAATTTTTTTGTATTGCCATAATGTCATATAGCGCATAGGCGGACAAGCGCCCTATGTCTTGTGGTGGGAAATAAAATCCCCACCACAAGGCGAAGGAGCAAAAACCTTTTTACCCTTTTAGTGTGGTGGATATGTGCTATATTTTGACGTGCTAACTTGCTACTGTGGAGAAACAATAATAATCAATATTTCAATCATTTTCATCTCCCGATCTCTTATCTACAGTAGTAGAGTTAGCACACCATGATATTACTTTTCCCCATTATTTACTTTATTGAGAATATTATATTGTATTTTGAAATAAATAAATAAAAGGCACAATTTTGCCAATAACAATAACAATTTAGATAAGACATCAAAATCGAATTCTTATTTATTATTTAGAAATAATTAATATTACTAACAGCCTCAGTAGGTAAGAATGACGGATTCGTAACCAGGAGGCTGTTAGTTCGAATCCAACCGAAGGCAAAAATTTAGTAATAACATGGGAAAGTGCGTTGTGATAAAGCATATAGCTTTAACACAAATAAATTCCTTTTTTAATTTTTTTTAAATTTTTTTTAATTAATATTACTAAAGAATTATAGAGTTCATGTTTTTTTTCAGATGCGAGTTCCCACTCATTGAGAAAAGAAATTGTACAAGAAAATGAAACTGCACGCTCATCGAATAAATGGAACAAATATTTAGATAATGATGAAGACTGTGCCAAGTCCAATGAAGAAGAGGAGGAAGACAATCGACACTTACTAGAAAGTTCAAAGTTTCAAAAGAAAAGAAAGACATTATTCAATTATTGTGAAAACAAAAGACTGAAACCATGCAATAATATCAAAACAAGTGTTACTCCCTCTAAAAACAATTCAGATTTATTAATTGGTCGGAGGCAAATAATAAACAACGAACAAAAATCAGATATGAATAAACAAAGTGTCTCTCTTCAGAAACACGATTCAATGTGGTGGAATCAATCTTGCGTATTGGATGAAAATATCTTAAATAAGAATCCAACAACTAATAGCGAAACGTATGCAAAAATTGAAGATCTCAATCTAAAGTCTATTGATAGAAATGAAAAATTAACAAATTCAGCAAATTTCGGCAATTCCATTCAAACAAATGTGAGAAGTGTTTTGACAAATAATGGTGGACAGATAACATTTAATGACAATCCACATGACAACGTCATAGCAATGAATAGTGATCAGGGGAATCCTACTAATCTTGTAACGGATAGTAATTCAGTTTATTCAAAATGGAACAAATATTTAGGATTAGAAGAAAAATATGAAAATTCAAATCTCACAGATGAACTATCGAACGAGGAAAATATTGTCTCACAAAGTGATTTAATCGTCAGAAGTACAAATAATTGTGAAGGACAAATGGAAAAGAAAATATGTGGCGACCAAGCTATATGTTCAAATCGTGCAGGACGTGATAGTTCTTCCTTGAATGATTTAAGAAAAGAGAACTGCAGAGGACCGACGAATACAAACATAAAATCAATTGAGAAGCCAAACAATTTAAATAATATATTACTTACTTTGAAAAATTACAATAATGCTAAAAATCTTAGAAACGCCGACGTTACGTCTAATAGCACTGACACCAAAGCTATATGTAAAGAAAATGACTCCCCTAAAAAAACAAAAGAAATACACAAAACTATAAATATTTTTGAGAGCGATGATATTGAGATTGATGATTTCTGACGGGATTCTGAAATAGTTATCTTTGGGTACCAGTGTACTTGTAAATTTTCTTTTTAATACGATTACCCTATCACCAGAATATGTGTAATCAATTGTGTCAGATTTCATATAGAATTTAGAGATGGTATTTAGGATGTTTGCAGTCATTATGAAATATAAATTTCTATAAAAAAATTTTGTATCGACTGCAGAAAATATTGTTGAGTCACGAGCGCTTTCGTCTGTTACGACATTATCAAGTA
>CM022874.1:48236414-48246509 GCA_012654025.1 Pachypsylla venusta
CCCCCCCCCCCTGGCAATGCACGTAATTGAATAGAGGTTGACAAACCTAGGGTTAAATGTTTTGTCGGTTCTCCTAAACATTGTTCTATACTTACAGATAGCCACAGCTTGAATTGCTGACTACTATAACCAAGGAATCGCATAACACTGATTGAGCGACGTCATTGTAATACAAGTAAAAACAATGGATTATAATATTACAATAACGTCATTGTAATAATAATAATGGTTTATTGAATAATTGCGGTTACACCATTTTCAAACAATTTTACACGATCTGACAAGCCTAATAATCCCCACATAGGACTTCACGGGCGATTGCTTCTACGTACCAAATCCTCTAGGGAAAAGTAGATCTGAGATTTTAGATTTTTTTAAAAAAAAAAAAAAATAACACTTTTTTTACATTGGTTTTTATCCTAATCGTATGAGAACTAATTAATAGCTTCAGATTAATCAAACAATATTTTTACTCCCAAGACAAAAAAGTGCCCAATTTAGGCAATCCTTTTCTCACTTGTAAATTTGATTAGTATGGGCATGTGGGGAATTCTCGCCACCCTAGAACACAACATAAATATCGGGAGTCACCCTTTTAGGACTGTGGCTCTCTTTGATTTGAAAACTACGTGAATGTGTCAAAAACATAATAATAACCCGCAAATATTAAGTTTATAGGAGCAATTCCACAATCATTGTAACAGAACAAACGTTTAATAACAACCTTTGTCATGGAATAACAGATTTTTTTAGAAAAAAGTCACTTGATTCTTGACGTGATCATTTTTCAGGTTTGAATCCGTATGGTCAGCATTTCAGCGAGATGTCAACGGTATAATTTTTGTTTTCGATTCCTCTGATCAGTATCAAATGTCTCAACTACTTGTGTTCTACGATTATTTTGTAACTCAGTCTGATTTGAATAATCATAAATGTTTGCTCATAGAAAATGTGACCCATCTGAATGGCGGGAGTGGAGGCAGTTATTCAAAACGTGAGTATCTATACAG
Organism: Pachypsylla venusta; assembly: GCA_012654025.1. Taxonomy (NCBI): domain Eukaryota; kingdom Metazoa; phylum Arthropoda; class Insecta; order Hemiptera; family Aphalaridae; genus Pachypsylla; species Pachypsylla venusta. The sequence continues at coordinate 48,237,425 of CM022874.1, forward strand.
CACAGGCGTATACGAGGTGTGTCCGAAAAGTATCCGACCTGCATTCATATCTTCGCGCTAGAGCGGTCTCTTCAGGGTATGAGCATAAACAGTAGACCCTCACGAACTCCCTGAATACCGTAGTTACCAGCTGGACGCCTTGGATCGCGCGCGGCGAGTGTTTATGTCCAACGTCTTTTTTCCGTTCGACGCATTCGTTTACTGTTGAAAATGACAGAAAGAACAGATCAACGAATTTGCATCAAGTTTTGCTTCAATCTCGACAAGAGTTGTACGGAGACGATTGAAATGATACAGAAAGCCTTTGGGGACGAATGTATGGGCAAAACACAGATAAAGGAGTGGTATAGGCAATAAAATGGCCGCAAATCTGTTGACAGTGTCCCTCGTTCTGGCCGACCTTTGTTGACAACAACACCGGAAAACATCGAGCGAGTGCGACCCACGATTGAAGGTGATCTTCGATTGACTTGCCGTGAACTAGAAAATGATCTCGGAATACCGAAAAGTACTGTTTGGGAAATTTTAACCGAGAAACTTGAAATGACTCGCGCCTGTGCGAAATTCATTCCGAAATTGCTCACGACTGAGCAGAAAGACCTTCGCTCTGAAATCGCTCAGGACAACTTGGAAATGGTCAGTGATGATGAAAATGTCCTTAAGAATGTTATTACTGGTCCCTGTGACTATTGGATGTTCCCAAAATTGAAAATGGCGCACAAAGGAAAGCGGTTCGATGACATCGAGACGATTCAGAGTAATGCGATGCGCGAGCTGAAGGCTATTCCAAAATCTGCGTTTGAGAACTGCTTTAAGATTTGGAAGCACCGCTGGGAGCGTGTGGTTCAATCAAATGGGGACTACTTAGAAGGATGCCACGGCCCGGATGACGAATAATAGTACCAATGCGGAGATATGGATGCAGGTCGGATACTTTTCGGACACACCTCGTACATAAATGTCGATGAGGGGGGAATACTGTCGGCCATGAACTTTTTACCGCCAAGACGCATGCACTCGGGTTGACTCTGGCTATTATAAGAAAAAAATATCCCTCAGAATTTGATAGTTTACGCTTCAAGGTACGTAGAATCCAAAAATTAAAATTATACACTACTGTTGAAAATTAACGCACGGTTTATTTTTTTTCTTTTTAAGCGACTTTTAAATTAATGGACCTAAATTTGATGTAAGGTTATAGAAAAAGATAACCTCGACCGAAATCAGTCGAAATTTCCCGAAATTTAGCCAAAAAATTGATTGAAAACATTAATCATGGCGAAATTGGGAAAATAAGGATTTTTAGGGTGTTATAACGAATCTTTGAGAAACTTAAGTTTCGTGTATTTTGGGTGTTTTTTTGTATTCTATTACTGTCTGGTATAGCGCCCTCGACTTTTTATCATGGCTCCATTCGTTTTTTCATACTACTGACCAAGTTCTGAAAGAACTCCTGGCGAATGTTTATCCATTCCTATCTTACCGCTTTCTCTGGCTGTCGAGGTTTTCTGGAACAAATAATTTGGCTCAGACATGGCTTTTAAGCATGTCCTCTATATGCTCCATTTAATTTAGGACCAACATACTTACGGGTTGGCCATCAGGGTGTGGTCGCACCGGTCACTTGAATGTTGGCAGTCAACCCAGCTGCAGCAAGTTTAAGGTTTAAAGATTATCCGCGAGGCACGAAATGCAAAAAGTTCAGGTCTAAATGTTAGAAAACATCCTGGAGGATCAAATTTGAGCAATAGAAGGATCTCCAGTGGCCAGGGACAGATCCAGATTCTAGTTTCAGGGGAACATGTAAAATAGAGCCTAGAGCTATTAAGGCAAGTATTCACTACAGGCGGGTCAAAAGTTGTTCTAATGTCAAGGGGTGAAATGATCGTGTGGAGCAAGTGGTCGAAGCGACATTTCTGCAGCCTTGCTGTTAGGGTCATTTTCAATAGGCTCAAGAATGTACGGGAGCGGATTTTCTATCGACGGCCGTAGGGACATTGTGGTGTACCTGCACCAGTGATTAAAGCAAAAAGATGTGGGTCAGACATGGAACAGCATGTAGAGCCATTTGCCCGGTCAGTCTGGGCGGGCTTCGTCCTCTTGCACGAGAAAGCACGTCCAGGCGCTGCAGCTGAGGCGACTGCCAACATTCTAAGGAACTATGATGGCCAACATTCATGATGGTCTTAAATCTAAATAAGCATATCCAGGACATGCCGGAAGGCAATGTCCGATCTCATTTGTTTATTTCAGAAAATCTCAGACAGCTATAGAAAGCGGTAAGGGAGGAATGAATAAACATTCGCCAGGAGTTCTTTCAGAAGTATGAAAAAACGAATGAAGCCATGGAAAAAAGTTGAGGGGGACGAGATCAGACACCAAAAGAATACAAAAACCCACCCAAAATACTCGAAACTTAATTTTCTCCAAGATTTGTTATAATACTCAAATTTCCTAATTTTCAATGCTTTCAATACGGTTGTTTGCTAAATTTTGGGAAATTTCATATGATTTCAGTCGACGCTATCTTTTCTATAACCTATCAAATTTAGGTCCATTTTTTTAAAAAACGTAACTTTTTTTTTTTAATTTGGCTTAACGTCTCTTTAACATCTATTGGTCATTCAAGACGGGGGTTTTACCCTCCATTCGCTGGAAACTTGCAAACTAGCTACCCACATTGACCTCACCCACATGGCCGGAAAAATAGCCAGCATCACGCGGACGCGAACCCACGTGGACACCCACATAGAACAACCTCGCTGGACGTTGCTTAACTTCAGTGATCTAACGGGAACTGGTGTATTCAACGTGCAATAGACGCTGGCTAAAAGATAACTTAAAATACCCCGTCCGTTAATTTTGAACTGTAGTGTATATCCGTTCGTCCGTCGCGCCGGCCGGCTACTTTCCAAGCACAAAAAGCCCAATTGAGGCTTAGGTGCAGGGGCTGATATAGCCCTAAGGAGGAATCTAGCTCACGAATATACGCGCCGGCCGGATCCCCGTGAGTGGTAATATTCGTAGCGCCTCTCACGGGCAACCAACTGATTACATACCTTGAACCGTAAAATATCAACTTTTGTTTTTCTTTGTAATATTCCAAAGGTTCATTAATTAGTAAACCCACCTATCCATCTACAGTCACATTTGAAAAGTTTAAATCCTAATTAGAATATGCAGTTATTGTCAAGTAATTTAATTCGTGCCGAATTCTTAGCAAGTATTTAATTACTCTACTAATTTAATCATTTTTATTAAAAATATAATATTAAATTAAACAAGTTAAAAAAGTAATTGAAAAAAAATTTATGTATCAACTACAATGAATTTGATGAGCCACGAGCGCTTTCGTCAGTTACGACATTCTCAAGTGAACTAGGACTGTAAGATGGTTCATGGGCCGTAAGATGTATAAAACTATAAAAAAATAAGTCTTTTTACTTCTAGAAATTTTAATTTTAAAACTATTTTAATTAACCCTGATACAAAAGGTACATTTAAAATAAATACTAACAAAAATTTTAAAAATTCTATTCACCCTTGATCAATTAATTTTAAACCTGTAAACACTAATTTTATAAACACAGATATGTTCTTTGTTAGTCTGAGTTCACTTGAGAATGTCGTAACTGACGAAAGCGCTCGTGGCTCATCAAATTCATTGTAGTTGATACATAATTTATTTTTTTTTCAATTATTTCATAATGACTACAAACATCCTAAATACCATATCTAAACTTTTCTTTCTATATTATTCAGTTTGTGAGTCCACCCTGCACATTCATCTAATACATCATATTCATAATAAGGTTGATGGTTTTGAGAAAGATGTAACCACACAACATCTTTGTAACTATATTGTTGCGGTTTTAAAGGAGAAAAACGAACCATAAAGAACTGAAACAGACTAACAACGGGCACTCACACACATTAAGGGCACACCAGAATGAAATACTTTCATGCATAGGTACTCAGGCAGTGCACAGATGTAGATTTTAATTGGGACACTCACTCACACACACACACACACACACACACATTATGGGCACACCAGAATGAAATTAGGCACTCAGGCAGTGCACAGATTTAGATTTTAAGAACGGGCACTCACACACAATAAGGGTACACCAGAATAAAATACTTTAATACATAGGCACTCATGCAGTGCACAAATGTAGATTTTAATTGGGACACTCGCGCACAAGTTATGGGCACACCAGAATAAAATACTTTAATGCATAGGCACTCAGGCAGTGACAGATGTAGATTTTAATTGGGACACTCGCGCACAAGTTATGGGCACACCAGAATAAAATACTTTAATGCATAGGCACTTAGGCAGTGCACAAATGTAAATTTTTTAAAGGTTTTTATTTAGGGAGGAGACTTAACAATTAAATGTAAAAAAAAAAAAAAAAATCAAAATACATGAAAAAGAGTGACCTTGATATTATTGAGCATTTGGGTATTTTTCATGATTTCAATAAAATAGCTACAATTGATTTTACAAGTACTTCAAACGGGCTTAGGACCGTTTCATTAGGAAACGGTCCTAAGCCTGTGCAAATGCAGAAGGTTTGGTGTTAGGAAGGACATCCAATGATGACAGGTCATCAGCAAAATGCGAGGGACTAGCAAAAAACTGTGCGAGGGCCAGGAAAGAGTTAAAGCTGTAGAAAGTAGGCACCAAACAAAGGATTGTGGCAAGGTAGAATTATTACGGGAGGCAGCGCCCCCGAACAGAGTCGGGAAACGGTGAAGTTAAGGAAAAAGAGACACATGATTGTTGCCAAACAATCAGGATGAAGTTCTAAATCAGTTTTCATGAAACCGTCCAATCTTATCTTGCGCCAACAACTGATGTTCTCTCTACGAACTCCTGTTTGAAGTACTTGGAAACACTATTTTAATCTATTTTTAATAGCTTTAGTATACACAATAAAATTAATTTAGAAATAGGCGTTTATCTCATTTAGGATTAGCAATATTTATTAAATGTATCCACACATTTCGACGGCCATTGTAGTCTTATCTGTCTTCTATACTTCAGTTTTAGGTCCCCTTCTTGGTCAAACATCTTCATAGGGTAATACAGTAAAATCTTAGTTTTTCCATATTTTGCCCTCTTCATCTATTCCCAATTCTATTTTAGGGTGAAGGTTACTTTCCTTAATTCTATTAAGCAATTTGTTGGTGATTGTCCATTTTGGGTTGGAAGTAGAGTTTTTAAAGACTGGATGCCCTTCCTAACACCAAAACTTCTGTATTTATTCGAGCTTAAGACCGTCACCTAATGAAGCTGTCTTGCTCCACTCGGTGATTTTGACCGTTTTCTTTCAGCTCTACAAAACTGTTTTATTTCAATTCGAGGAAACACAGTCTCAGATGATGATGAGGAATAATAATCTCACAAAAAGATTAAACAAAACCTCAATGAACTCATAAACTTCTCCACAAATTGAAATTATTTAGAATTAATATTATTATTATTATTACACGTCTAATGTTGATTAGATATGTTATGGTATTGTTCAAATGGTGGAACTCGATTTTATTATTCTGAATATTGATGGCGTTGTTCTTGTCGATGGTTTTGTTATAATTTTTGCTGATGATGTTGTTTTCACTGATCCTGTTAATATTGATTTATTTATTATTTTAGTTGTTGAGTTTTGTTTTTATTAGTGTTGCTGTGGATGTTGTTGATAAAGTTTTGATGTTGATTTTACTGATCTGGTTGACTTGGATTTAAATTTTTCTCATTTTTAGTAATCGCTAAGGTTTTTTTTATGACGTTCTTTTTATCGTTAAATGCGCTTTTAAGTTGTTGTCGTTATGTTTGTTCATTGAACTGTTTAATAATTAATCTGATTGTGTTTACTGAAACCAGCGAGGGTTTGAAACTATAGTTCCACACCCATGTGCAATCAGTACGTATCAATCGTATGGACCTGCAAACTAAGGTTGCCTGAAAATACATAAAAAGACTGCAACCTCAATTTACTTGGCACCTCTTCAACAAAAATAAGTTTTTTTTTAATTCCTTTACTTACATGGTATATTGAGTAAGGGTTATTGGCATTTGGTATTTCATTCGAAGTCCTAATTCGGGAAAGGAGACTTAGGCTATATTCGCATGACCGCGCGGTACGACGAACCGCGCGGCACCGTGCGGAAAGATTTGTTTCAAGCGGCAGATCTTGTACCGCTTCATACTTGAATTGACTTGTTCAGTTGACCCGCGCGGTTTAAAGTGAAAGGAGTACAAATCTCAAAAGTTTAATACCAGACTGCGGCACGTACAAAGTTGTTGTTTTTTCATATTATTACGAAATAATGAGTAACCAAGAAGATATTGATGTGTCCATCGATCTGCTTATTGACGAGATCAAAAAAAGAGATGCCATTTGGAATCTTAACTCTAAAAATTATTCGAATAAAATAAAAAAAGACGGTTTTGGGAAGAATTAGTTTCAATTTTCTGCGATAATGATGAAATTTGTTAACTACCAGCTATTTCGCCAGTGCTTCGCTACGGTCTATAGATTTTCTGCGTGATGGATTGCCGGTCCACTGTTAGTTGGAAGTGGCGCTGGATTTATCATGTCGTCCTGTTTTAATACCATCTTTTGTCCTAACAAAGTTATGTAAAACGCAAATGGCTTTAACAATATCATTGGCAAAGTCTATCTTGACGTCTAATGGCCGGTGCAAAATTCTCCATTTGTTATAAACAGGATGCACCCAGTATTGTCTTTGTCTCTTTCTCCAACGTCTCAGTTTTCGGTATAAAATGCACAAAAGAATTGCCTCCTCCACTTCCATTTTCAATCAATTTTGATGCCAGACTGCCGAGCGTACAAGTTGTCATATGATTGCTGCTCCAAAAAAATTGATTTTATTAGACAGGTTAATCTCTGTGTCGCGCGTTAATGTGAATGCTCCTGCCGCGCGGTCATGTGAACGTAGCCTTATATGTACAGGTCCCCAGTGAAAGCGAAAAAATCTAGAACGATAAGGCTCCATCGAGCGTCATTTATAGCTGCATTTGTAAATAAATCCCGCCAGAATAAATGTAGTGTAGAAGCTATAATTGAAAAATTCCCAATATTATGGCATGCAAGTTGGACCACTTTGAAATCACAAGACATAGGATAGCGATGTTAGGAGAGTCCTCAGCTGCAGCTGAGGATTGTACAAGCTAATAATGATAATCCTAGAGCAGTTTCTAACCGGACGAAGTGAAGGGTTAATTAACATTATAACACGACAACATATCTTTGTTACCTGTTGGACCTTTTGTACCGCGATAGCTCTCGAATGCCTAATTCGATTTTTATATAATGAATGTCCACTCCAAATTTTGGTATTATTTTTGACTTAACGTCTCTTTAACATCTATTGGTCATTCGATACGGGAGTTTTACCCTCGATTTGCTGGAAACTTCCAAACCAGCTACCCACATTGACCCAACCATCCTGAGTTGAAAAAGAAAAATAGCCAGCATCATGAGGGCGCGAACCCACATGGCACAAACTCACTAGATATTGCTTAACTCCAGTGATTACTTGAACAACAAACCAAAAAGAAAGAAAATTCTTCCAATTCATACCTGCCTCACTAACTTCCATAGTGGGTACACTGTTAGTAGAGTTAGTTTGCCTCCACGTGGTGTAACATTCAGAACTAACTCATCAGGTGACCAAACAATCACTTTTTATCTTAACTTAAAACAATCAGGAGTAAGCCAATATTACACAAAAAGAAAGAAGACAAACCATGCAAGCATGGCAAACTGAATCCGGGGAGGAGTTGATTGGTTTGGTCTGTTCTGAAACAATTTGGTTTGTTCTCCCGGTCTAGGTCTACTTTACATCATCCTCATTTCATATTATATTTTCAGGTATTTTTACTCTTTTTGGTGAAAGGAAAACTCAATCTGGGGAGAAGTTTAATGTTAAAAAGAACATACGCTAAATAAAATAAAATTCCAATGTGATAATACTTGAGATTGTGAGATGTTACATTAGGGAAACATCCCCACCGGCCAAGTCCACCTGAGCTGATGGTGTAATACAGAAAGAAACTCTGCAAAATGATTATGTTACTGACTTAAGTACCTATATTGCATTGATTGATTTGATGAGTTCTGGGGGCCCATGAAAATTATTACCCTCCAAGATTAGATGTATGATGATAATTAAAACTTTCACAGAAAACAACAACTTCTTCAGAGGTGCATTCTCATACATCTGGCCACTATCGCAAACGATGATGTTAACTACATATTAATGATTTTTAGTATACTAACTATCCACAATACATCCTGTATCTGTTTTTTTCCAAATAAAAAAAAAATATCAGAGATCCGATTATTGTACTAGATATCAATCTCATAAATGGACCATCCTCTTCTTGATAAAATTCTATTTCCAATGTTGGCAATCGGAGGGACCGTTGATAAGGATATCGTCAAATTTCAACACTCATTAAAATAACAGCAATAAGGTTCAAGAAGACCTCACAAGAGTAATGAAAGATTAATTAAATGTTTACACATTTTGAGTGATCATAACACAAACCAAATGACAAATATCAGGGAGAGGTGCCACGAGATCACAAGTTATTCTGCAAAACCTGTTGGACCGTTCCTCATATCATCATTAGGAACCTATATAGTGCCAGCCGCGATACAGGTGGCTTTTGGGGTGTATTTTCCGAACCAATTTCTAACCAGGATATTCTTCTCCTTCCCGAACCCCTTTCTGCAAATATTATCTTTCCTTCAAGATGAAAATGTCGCAAGACATATATCTGGCTTCATTTCCCTTTTTATGACCAATGTACCGCATCTTTCTACATATAATTTATGAGTTGGTGGTGCAGTGGTAAGACGCTTGACTGGTAAACAGTAGGACGTGGGTTCAAACTCAGCCAAACCATAGAATTTCATCCTCATGAATTTGAGATATTTACCATATAATAATAGCTCTCAAAAAACTGCTGGTGTCAAGGGACTCTTCAGTACTATTCGGGCAGTATAAATAAGGACTATTATTATTAAAAACTGCTGGTGACAAG
>CM022874.1:48248535-48262888 GCA_012654025.1 Pachypsylla venusta
ACAAACATCCTAAATACCATATCTAAACTTAAGTTAAAAAAGAATTAAGAATTTTTTTAAAAGTAGTTTAACTCAAGTTTTGATTAAAATTTATTAAATTTACTTGATATTGATAACCAAAGTCTACCGACTTTCTTCGTGTATTGTGCTAGCAAATTGAGAGTCAAAAATCAATATTTGAAGCACCAAGAAGCACTATATAATAAAATTTCTGGAATAAATTAAACTCGGTGACTCATCGAATGTGATACATTCTTTCTTTACTGACTCTCTTTCAATTATTTGATCATTTTATTATTGACTGTTTCAGCAAAACAACTTGCACCTTTACAGCAAAAGAAGTTAAATATTAAAATGGAGAGTGATATTTTGAAGAAAGAATTCAATCAATTTGTATCCTCGCTCATACGATCTGCTTAGCACTCATTTCATATCCATATGCGTACATAGATGAAAAAAATACACAAAAGAACTTAAAAAAAAATCCATGTAATTGTTTTGGTTAAAAATTAAATATATCTCAACTTATTACTATCTTTGAAAGAAAACAAGTAGTGGGAAATTTTAATTCCCACTAATTTTACGTCACATAATCGGAATAATTATTTATTATTTTCAAAAATGAAACTTTGGAATCGACAGAAAAAATTACCCGCCCCCTCAAAATTTGATATTTTACTCTTCAAAGTACGCGTAGAATCCAGAAATTCTTCTTCACATAAGCATGAATCACACTGTTTTCTTTCTCTCCCATAATGAATAGCTCACTGACTATGCTGACTGGTTGTTAACTTTTTGCGACATAATAGCCATCTCGAGAGACTACCTAAAGAAAAACTTTTCCTGGACATCGTTTCTAACAATTCTATGCCAAAATCAAAATCCTCAAGTTATGAAAATAACACTGAGAATGAGGGAGAATAAAGACTTTTTCAACATCAATAAAAATAAGTCCACTTATCCTCACTCAACCATTCCATCTGGGTTAATTTTATATAATAAATTCTCTCGAGACCTCGATCTCTCGATGGTACCGAAGAGGTTTAAGGAGGAATGCCAAAAAGTTTTGAATGGCTGTCAGTCTTTCTCGGGTGCCTCCAGCATATGGAAGTTTTTTTTTTCTAACCTGTTTAAATGACGTGTTTTACACATGTGGAATTCAATATGTTTTTTTATATATTTATTTATTTTCCCTCATTTATTGTTATACCTCTCTGTATGTTAATCGGTAGATAGTAGATAAAAAGAAAAAAGAGACCAATAGGAATCCTAGAACATAGTCCACGTATCACTGTTATGTGCAGAAACGATATATGAGTATTTAAAAGGTGGGCCAAGAATCCACCATGCAGTAACCTACATTTTTAATAGAGTCCCCCAAGATAGCTACCATGCTGCAAAAGAACAAAAAAAGTCATAGCCTCCTCAGGCCCAAGCGTAAAAATTGCTTTGTAGTGCTAGACGAGCGATGTACACACCTGTGTATCCCTTTCTGTGTAGTGCCCCAAGCCCGCACAATTTTATGTTTCCTTCACTCTTATCAAAAAATCTCTGCGCCAAATGAAAATTTCAAAATGTAAACAAAACAAAATGATTGAAAACAAAGCTCTCTGGTGAGTAAAATAAAACTTCGGAATTTTTATTTATCTCCGTGTTAGGATAAAAGCGTCTAAGTTCAAAATTCAAAGTGCACAGGTGTGTACTTCGAGCTGTCGTCACTACAAAATAGATTTGACAGCCGGACACTACAAAATAAAAGTACACGGGTGTGTACATCGGGCCCCAGGAGGATAGAAACCTGTGTCGCAAAAAGAACCCACGTGAACACCCACATGGTACAAGCTCGCTGGACGTTGTTTAACTTCAGTAATCGAACGGAAACTGGTGTATTCAACGTGCCATAGACGCTGGCTCCAAGAAGAATTACGTTAGTCAACAGAGGTTCCCAAACTGAGGGGCGCGCCCCCCTGGGGGGAGGGCGTGAAGGCAAGCCAAGGGGGGCGCGAGACCATTTGAATTGTTATCATTTAGTTAAAATATTTACCAGGCCGGAATAAATTTACCAAGGTAATTTTATTGAACATGATGTTTAGAAAATTTGAATGAGATAGCATTCAGCAACACATTACCGTTTTGAATGAGATAGCATTCAGCAACACCCATACACATTCATAATTTATAATGTAAAGGGGAGGGGAGCGTGGGAGGCTTTCATTTCAAGAACGGGGGGCGCGGTACCGAAAAGTTTGGGAACCCCTGCGTTAGTGGAAAAGTACTCCTTATAGCAGACGAATGTATTTATTTAATTTAATTTTTGGATTCTAAGTAACTACCTTGAAACATAAAATATCTTTTGAAAAAATATTGAAAATAAATAAATCTAAATAAAGTTTGTGGTCAAGTTGAGAACGCTTCTACTTGTTGGATATTTAATTTCTCATTGTACTGTTCATTTACATCCTGTATGTTGTGAGAATTTATTAGAACGCCCTGTATCACATTTGAAATAATATTCCTGCGGAGGTTGTCTAGTTATTTCTTTCTTCATATACATTTATTCAAAAATCCCACATAACTTTTTTTTTTTTTAATTTAAAGTGGGCGATATGATACCCTATGTTGCTATGTTCTTTAGTTTACTATACTACTATGCACATGGGATGTCAATTGTAGATGTGGAGAAATAGCGTACGAGTTTCATTTTGGGATGCGAGGCCCTCAAGATGGTTGGTTCTTCGCACTGGGGCTACCCGTGCCCTCGGACACGGCCAAAGACCATCAACACTGTTTTGACGACAACTTTCTGTGTTTTTCTTCCTTTGGAGGTGTTCATCTCAGCCGTGCTGCTCCAGATACTTCTTCAAAGAGCTGGTATATAAATCCTTGATAAACCCTGAAGTATCTGATCGTTGTTCTCTATGTATGTTGGCTGCTCATGATGTAAATCATTGATTCAACTGCCCATCAAACCCAACCAATCTAGAGCCGTCAGCATTATGAACAGATTATGTTGGAGTGGCCGCCTTACTTGGCCTGGAGACACAGTGAGAGTTGTAGAGAACGTTAACAACAACAACAACATTTTGGGATTCGAGATAAATTGAAGCAACATTTTTTGTTGGAGCCAGTGGAAAATACCATACCAAGATAGGTCTCAACTTATTAAACAAAATAGTCATATTACAGATCTAAACGTTTTATTTATCTTTAAATTGTAAAAATATAGAAAAAAAAAATACTCATCACAAAATGCGCACTATGGACTATCAAATATGTAGGTTTACTTATATTTCCATAGTCCGCTTTTTGTTCAGAAAAAATAATTAATAAAAAATCCCTTCTTCATGGCGCAGTGCGTGGTCGTGCCGGTGCAAAGAGTTTTTTTTCCCCAGTAACCACACTTTCAACCATTGATTTTTTAATTTGCTTAAATAAAGCGGTGTTCTTACAAAAAATCAAATATTCTCTCCATTTCTGGGCGCATGTTAAAAAAAAAAATATGGAAATAGGTTGATATGAAGTTATTGAAAATACAAGATATGTTCTACAAATTTTAGTATATTATTCGATACACGTATTTCGGATTTTACTCCATTATCAAGAATGAACATTATATTCTTAAGGACTAACTTATATATAAAAGATACAAAAAAGAAAATCTGATACCCATCTAATTAAAAATAGGAATTAGATGGGTATCAGATTTTCTTTTTTGTATATCTTTTATATATAATGTTCATTCTGGATAATGGAGTAAAATCCGAAATACGCTTACCGAATAATATACTAAAATTTGTAGAACATAAAGTCAAGTGTTCTAAAGGTTTTTCTTTTTTTTATTGAAAATGTTTTAATGTTGTTGTTTTTTGCTAGAATTTGTAATGCATTAGTTCAATGTCATCGTGGTGCGCAGAACCGTCGATTGTGAAGACATTTCTTTATCTGCCACATGTCACGTCGGGTGAAAACTAGGAATTATTATAATATCTTAAGACCAGTGAAATCACGGGTCGATCAGTCTGTTGCAGGTGCGCAGAACCGTCGATTGTGAAGACATTTCTTTATCTGTCACATGTCACGTCGAGTGAAAACTAGGAATTATTATAATATCTTAAGACCAGTGAAATCACGGGTCGGTCAGTCTGTTGCAGTGGTGCACGTACACAATCCTGCGTTAAAAATCAAGTACTAAAATAAGATAAAATCACGGGACATAATCATAATTTCAGATTTAGTTGACTCTTTCATTTCGAATTCGTGTCTTCCTATGAACTTGTTCAGAAATCGTCAAATCTGATTTCCCAGTGGTCGATACATCTTCAGTGCTGCTAGTGTTTTCATCGCTGACTTTGGAACTGATGCTCTCTTCACTTCTTGAGTGTTCTTCGACTTCTGGTTTAAACTTCATTTGTAGTCTAGCATTGTCTTTGGTGTCCATTTGATTAACAATATCTTTGGTATCTGTATCTATTTTATCATCTAAATCCAGTTTTTCTATTGGTTGATGAAAAGAACATTTTCTTATGTCCAAGTCACTCTTGTTACCGGGAATTAAAAGACATCTATCAACAGAACTTAGTTTGTCTCCAGTTTTTGTAAGACACAATCTGGTTCTTGTGCTGATGCCCATTGAATTGCATTCACTCCAAGCCGACCAGTCTCCCCACACGCCTTCCTCACCACTAACTGAAAGATAATAATGAAAATCAAAGTTAAATTAGTTTAGTAGAACTGCACTCCTACAGTCTATTTATTATAGGAAGTCACTTTTATTTGTTGTTGACCAGTTTTTAAGTGTCTTTTCCGTTGGAAAATGACTCATACATAATAACCAAGAGGTTTATTCCCACAAACAGAGAAGATAGGAAAAGCTTTTACGACCAGGCCTCGCTTGCATGGGGGACTTCGAAATATACATTGAATTCCCACAATAGCTGTAACTAGTACCAGACATAATCCAATCTTTATACACTGAGTGACAAAATTAGCGGAACACTCAATTTTTTTCGAATAGCCCGAAATATGTAATGGCTGGGAGGCCCTGTTTAGTAAATTAATATCACAAATATTATAGATGACGATAATACCAAACATTTTCACAAGCTTATCAGACTTTTGACTAAATTTTTGCAAATTTACTACAAATATCCGAAAAACAGTGATTTTGGGTATACCTTGCCATGTTTGAGATTTCAGTATTCTGCCACCTACGTTCAAAATGAAGACAACCCTGAGTTTTATTGTGCTCTTCGACACTTGTATCTTTCTTTTTTCTTTAACGATGAACGATTTTGCTCAAGTGCAAGTCGCCTAAGCGGTATCCCAACGGTGTTTCCACTTTTTGAAACAGTCTTGACACGCTTTTTTTGTGATGGCTTTCAACTCCTTCGTCGCATTTGCCTTAATCTCCGAATACTTCTCAAACCTTCTCTCTTTGAGGGTTTTTTCAGTTTTTTGAATAAGAAAAATTCAAGGAGCAAGTTCCTGAGTATGTAGGATGGGGCAGAACAGTAATCGAGTGTAACTGAAACGTCTGAGGGACGCCGTCCGACGCAAAAAGCCAGAAAAGGGACAACTGTTTTTTCCAGCTTGAGAACGCTCCAGCTCACTCAGAACTCATGAATTTTTGGCTAATCACTCGATTACTGTTCTTCCCCATCCCCCATGCTCATCTGACTTTGCTCCTTGTGATTTTTTTTTTATTCCCAAAACTGAAAACAAAACGCCAAAGAAAGAAATTTGACACGATTTTGGAGATTAAAAAAGCAAATGCGACGAAAGAGCTGAAATCCATCACAAAAGAAGCGTAACAGGACTGTTTCAACAAGTGGAAACACCGTTGGGAAAAGTGTGTGCGTTGGGAAGGAGAGTAATTTGAAGGAGACCCAGACGTGTAACTTCCAAATAAAGTAGATTTTTTTTATCACCTCAGTCCGCGTATTTTTTTAATAGACCTCGTATTGACCATTGGTTCACAGTTGCAAAGACTGCTTAATCAAGTATTCAAGTTTTGGAGCGAGGACTTTCTTTGTTAAGTCTCTTCCTTCAAAAAAAAAAAAAAAAAAAAAAAAAAAAAAAAAAAAANTTTTTAAAAAAAAAAAAAAAAAAAAAAAAAAAAAAAAAAAGTTTCTTGAAAAAATTTCACCTCTCTCGACTTCTCTGTTAAAGTATCTTTCTACATAATATAAATATTATTTTTTCAATCGAATTTCAAAAGTTCAAGGTCACATATTTATCTCTGTGTGTATGTGTGTAGCACTCGCACGTTATACAACAAGAGAGTCCAATCGAGATGGCTACAATATCAAAACTATGAGAGGAGCACCCAAATCACTTGAGAGTTCTTACCAAATCATATTGAAATTAGGCTCATGGGGACTTGCCCCGAAGGATTTTTTTTAAATTTATTTTACGTATACCTTGAAACGTAAACTATCAATTTTTTCTCAATAGTCAATCAGAACTAAACATTGCACAGCCAGCATCTATGGCACGTTGAATGCACCAGTTACCGATAGATCACTGAAGTTAAGCAACGTCCAGCGAGGTTGTGCCATAAGGGTGTCCACGTGGGTTCACGCCCTCGTGATGCCGGCTATTTTTCCGACCCAACCCAGGCTGGGTGAAGTCAATGTGCGTAGCTGGTTTGTAAGTTTCCAGCGAATGGATGGTGAAACCCCCGTCTTGAATGATCAATAGATGTTAAAGAGACATTAAGTCAAATTTTAAAAAAAAACATTGTACACGTTGAAAACCGGACTGACAAATAATTAACCCTCTCGCGCCGTAATAGCAAACTTGCTACGAAAGTTGGTGAGTTATCTAATTTTGCTTCTGCCCCCGCTTAGTATTAGCTGTAGGGGTAAAGAACCTTTCATACAATGCTCTGATATCAACAAAAATACTAAGGGGGACAGAAGCAAAATTAGATAATTCACCAACTTTTGGTAGCAAGTTTGCTACCACGGGCGCGAGAGGGTTAATAGATATAGGTTTGAGGTAAAACTTACTCATGAATCCAATAGATTGCACATTTACGATGAAATTACCGAGCCACGTCTTTCCATGTAGAATTCTCAGACCTTTAATGAAAGTCAAACCTATTTGGCCAATAGTAACACTTGGGTCATTTGCAAATGTTATTAGGACATGCACGTTGAATCCAGGGCTAATCGATGTAATTTTACAGGATCGGTAAGAATCGCCAAGGCCAGACATTAGGAATGAACGATCCAGCTGCAAATAGAAAACAAGATTGGAAATTGGAAGTTGTCATCTGGGAAGATATAGCATCCACTACCGTTTCCCTGCAATCAATAGCAGACTCCTACTCGAGTACTCAACTTGCCCGGGCCAACATTGTCTAACTTCTTTAAGAGACAGTAGAGCTTCTGTGGGAAGGTACCTCTGTTGACTAATAGGTCGCCCAAAATAATATAGTCTAACTTCTTTAAGAGACGGTAGAGCTTCTGTGGGAAGGTACCTCTGTTGACTAATAGGTCGCCCAAAATAATGTAGTCTAACTTCTTTAAGAGACGTTAGACTTCTGTGGGAATGTACCTCTTTTGACCAATAGGTTACCCGAGATAATATAGTCTAACTTCTTTAAGAGACGTTAGAGCTTCTGTGGGAAGGTAACTCTTATAACTTGTTGCAAGTATCGACAGGTACATTCGGTGTTTTCGTCTATATCTATATCACATGTGTGAATTAATAATTTAGAATTTATTTATTTAGAATTTATTTAGTCTAACTTCTTTAAGAGACGTTAGAGGTTCTGTGGGAAGGTACCTCTGTTGACTAATAGGTTACCCAAGATAATATAGTCTAACTTCTTTAAGAGACCTTAGAGCTTCTGTGGGAAGGTACCTCTTTTGACCAATAGGTTACCCAAGATAATATAGTCTAACTTCTTCAAGAGACGTTAGAGCTTCTGTGGGAAGGTACCTCTTTTGACTAATAGGTTACCCAAGATAATATAGTCTAACTTCTTCAAGAGACGTTAGAGCTTCTGTGGGAAGGTACCTCTGCTGACTAATAGGTTACCCAAGATAATATTGTCTAACTTCTTCAAGAGATGTTAGAGCTTCTGTGGGAAGGTACCTCTGTTGACTAATAGATTACCCAAGATAATATTGTCTAACTTCTTTAAGAGACGTTAGAGCTTCTGTGGGAAGGTACCTCTGTTGACTAATAGATTACCCAAGATAATATTGTCTAACTTCTTCAAGAGACGTTAGAACTTCTGTGGGAACGTACCTCTTTTGACTAATAGGTTACCCAAGATAATATAGTCTAACTTCTTCAAGAGACGTTAGAGCTTCTGTGGGAAGGTAACTTTTTTGACCAATAGGTTACCCAAGATAATATAGTCTAACTTCTTCAAGAGACGTTAGAGCTTCTGTGGGAAGGTACCTCTGTTGACTACAGATAATATAGTGTCTCCACTTCCCATTTATAGATGAATGATTAATTAAAATGGTAGAAACAGATTGATATGAGTTTACCGAAAAAAATTTGATGGCCCTTGGCTGGAACTGTGATGGTATGCGTTCCAGGTCATCCCGGTGCGTAGAACCGGCCATCATGAGGACTTCAGTGATCATGAGGACTTCAGTGAAGTCGTTGGTTTCTTGCAAAATTTCAAGATGAATGAACGACAGAAACACACTGTACATAGAATATTGAAATTCAACCCTTCAGAACAACACTTTAGTGACAGGAAACACATACACAAACTCTTTTCTATGTTGGAACGGATGTAATATAGCATCTACTAGATTACGCACTAGTGCTTCAAGAGATACGAGTTCCTGTATTGGATAAGACCTGCAGAATAGATGAATCACGTCTCACGTTTCGAGTTTGCTATTTTCAAACTTAGTAGTTAGTAGAGACATTATGAATAGATGAATCACGTCTCACGTTTCGAGTTTGCTATTTTCAAACGTAGTAGCGACATTATGAATAAATGAATCACGTCTCACGTTTCGAGTTTGCCATTTTCAAACGTAGTAGCAACATTATGAATAAATGTATCACGTCTCACGTTTCGAGTTTGCTATTTTCAAACGTAGTAGCGACATTATGAATAAATGAATCACGTCTCACGTTTCGAGTTTGCTATTTTCAAACTTAGTAGTTAGTAGAGGCATTATGAATAGATGAATCACGTTTCGAGTTTGCTATTTTCAAACGTAGTAGCGACATTATCAATAGATGAATCACGTCTCACGTTTCGAGTTTGCTATTTTAAAATATTGTAGCGACATTATGAATCTCCAACTTATTAGGGATGACTGAAGGTTTGACGTCATTCCCACATTGTCTATGATTACTCTGGTCAAACCCGTCCTCTGGATTCTTCAACTTATCAGGGATGACTGAAGGTTTGACGTCATTTCCACACTGTCTATGATCACTCTAGTCAAACCCGTCCTCTGGATTCTCCAACTTATTAGGGATGACTGAAGGTTTGACAATGTCATTCCCACACTGTCTATGATCACTCTGGTCAAACCCGTCCTCTGGATTCTCCAACTTATTAGGGATTACTGAAGGTTTGACAACGTCATTCCCACACTGTCAAACCTGTCCTCTGGATTCTCCAACTTATTAGGTATGACTGAAGGTTTGACAACGTCATTCCCACACTGTCTATGATTACTCTGGTCAAACCCGTCCACTGGATTCTCCAACTTATTAGGGATGACTGGAGGTTTGACAACGTCATTCCCACACTGTCTATGATCACCCGTCCTCTGGATTCTCCAACTTATTAGGGATGACTGAAGGTTTGACAACGTCATTCCCACACTGTCTATGATTACTCTGGTCAAACCCGTCCTCTGGATTCTTCAACTTATTAGGGATGACTGGAAGTTTGACAATAAAAAGATTAGGGCCGGATTAACAATTGTAGCACGTGTTACGGGCCCCGCGCTTTGACAACTTAAACTAGATATTTTGACATTTCTGGGTTGACAATTGGAAAAACATATCATTTTGACGGGGCCCCCAACTCTTCAAAGTATGTAGTAAACTCTACTTTAGGAAAGTACAAGTAGGTACCTACTACCTGGGAACTTAATAAAGAAACGAGTATTGCAACATAAGCAAATTGTTTTTTTTAGCATGAGCGGTAACCATGTTTCATCGATGTTGGTATACTAAAAATTTAATTTCACTTTTCTCTACCAGTGTGGGTACTAGACCAAAAAGCCAAAAGATAATCAATTCCTGTACTGGCTTCAAAAATTAGACCATTTAGACTGCGTGGGGGGGGGTGAAAGTGCTACGGGCCCCGTGGAAGGTTAATACGGCCCTGACAAAGTCTACATACTTGTATAATGTGCAGGTACTTACCAATCGACATATTTCTTTGGATATTTGTATGAATTGAGAACTATTCCGGTTTGTCATGTTTCCAGAATAGTCAACATTTAAAATGGTAAATTCACCATGGACTAGAAGAGGATCTCTGGTTGTACCTGAGGAAAATCAATATTGACAAATTAGTTCTTTGGATATTTGTATGAATTGAGAACTATTCTGGTTTGTCATGTTTCCAGAATAGTCAACATTTAAAAGGGTAAATTCACCATGGACTAGAAGAGGATCTCTGGTTGTACCTGAGGAAAATCAATATTGAGAAATTAGTTCTTTGGATATTTGTATGAATTGAGAACTATTCTGGTTTGTCATGTTTCCAGAATAGTCAACATTTAAAATGGTAAATTCACCATGGACTAGAAGAGGATCTCTGGTTGTACCTGAGGAAAATCAATATTAAGAAATAAGTTCTTTGGATATTTGTATGAATTGAGAACTATTCTGGTTTGTCATGTTTCCAGAATAGTCAATTGAACACCAAGTTTGTTGGGTAGAACGTGTTGGGAGTAGTATTGGGTTAGGTTCCAAAAAAAATAAAATGCGTGTTGAAGTCTGCTGAGTTTAGGCTGGGTCTGCGACCCAGCCTAACCTTGCGCAGACTTCAACACGCATTTTATTTTTTTTGGAACCTAACCCAATACTACTCCCAACACGTTCTACACAGCTTAACAACCCGTTACTACTCCCCATGTTCTACATATAGGTTAACAAACGTGTATGTAATATGTATTCTATGTGCATACTCTGATCGCGTTTAAACGGTTGTACCTCGGTGATATGATTATTAATGTGGGAGTCAGATTTATTATCATTTTTTTCTCTCATCTTCTCGAAACGAAGTTCGGGTACTCAGCTAGTGTTCTAATATATTCTAACACTTCAATTCGACTGTAAAATGGACGGTTTTATATCGCACAAAAAAGATTCAGATCCTTCATCCATTTGGAGTCATTTTTTAGTGTCCAAAGACGGTGAAAATGCAAAGTGTGAAAAATATGATGGTAGTTTGAAAATTCTTGGTGTTTCCACAAAAGGACTCCACACACATCTCTCAAGTTAAAAACTTGATTTTTTATTTTTATTTTATCTACTTATTATAGTAACCACCTACTTCTACTTGATTTTTGGAAGGTTCCCAATTTTTTTCTAATCCCGGGACCAGTTTCGGAATCCCGGGATTGTGATCGTTCCAGTCTCGAAACTTCTGGATTGTCAAGAAGATTCGGGATCATAATCTCTAGTCCCTGCCTAAACGTTCATTTGCAGATGCACTCAGCTTTTCTTGCACTAATACCACACTACACAGTGAACAAGCAAAACTCTAGTTTTGCAACACCAAGAAAAAACAAAACGCGTGTTCTTAGATAATCCATACTTCCATACTAATATATAAATGCGAAAGTAACTCTGTCTGTCTGTATGTGTGTATGTTACGCTTTCACGCTTAAACTACTGAACCGATTTTGATGAAATTTGGTATGGAGATAGACTAAACTTTAGGAAAGGACATAGGCTACTTTTTATCGCGAAAAAAAGGCGTTGAAACTATAAAAAGCCATGCCTATAAGGCGCCAAGCGGAGCGGTCAGATCCTGCTATATGACATAAACTATTTGGCGGTTCAGTGTTTCATCATTCTGTACAATAGATACCCATTGTACTGGTATAATAATTATCTCAATATGTACAATAAGTCCCGTTGATACCATAAACATAGTGTAAAGGAGGGGTGGTGTAACAATACCGTAAGCGTAATGTAAACCAACTAGAGCGAAATATTCTTTCCGGGGGTAATAAAGAGAGCAACCCTTTTATTAAAATTAAAAACATTTTGAACACACAATATGACAAAGAAGAAACTATATACAGGGTGTCCCAAAAGTCCGGAGGCCACCTGAATATCTTTTGAACGGCTTTATGTGGAGCTTTGAAATTTTGCATGGTATTATATCCCAAAATAAACCACCTGATGGTGTGACCAATAGTGATGGACAAAAATACCCGCAGCTGCGGTGATTACTGCACAGCACCGCCCGGTACGGTGCGGTTACCGCACTTGCGGTGTTCATATTTCGAAAATTTCACCGCACCTGCGGTGCTGTTTTGACCGCGCACCGCACTACAAGATATACACAAAATACTGTATAATTTGAAGGTATATAAATGCCATCTGGGTTCTAATTGTGCCCCGAAAATTGGGCGGTTTTGTTGATTTCTTTTAGGTTTTCAGTATTGCTGTCTGAAAAGTTAATGGTAAGAGCTAGAGACTTGAAATTTGGTATGTATATCATATTTGGGGTCTCAGTAAGCTTCGAATATTTTACGCGCAATCTAATACACCCTTGGCGGTTTTTGCCGCTTTTTAGCGGTTTTCAGTATTGCTGTCTAAAAAGAGAATGGTAAGAGCCAGAGACTTGGAATTTGGGATGTATGTCATATTTGGGGTCTCAGTAAGAAAGCGGGTTTTGACATTACCCCACCGATGCACTTCTACCCACAGGTAAAAAATGTTACACCTTATGAGGTAATATATGGATAGTACCATATATTACCAGGTAATATATGGTAATATCCTGGACTATATAGAAAAAATACAATACCTACTTTTCCTAAGACGTACAAAAATATACTCCAACGATTGTTCATGAGTGAACTCTGAGCAATAAAATGTTATGTAAAATCCCAAAGCTATTATATTTACGACAACGAGGAAGTAATAAAATGCGAGGGCGGGTGGTCGGGTGTGTAAAGTCGTGTAGGCTTATAAGGCTTCCGGTCCTGACTTACTAAGTAGGGGTCTTTCCTTAGGTTAAGTACTTTACTCCCCGCCTCGCCTGTTCTAAGAAAAACAAACTTTCTTTAGAATATATTATTGACTCTCTGTATGTATAGACAAGTAATGCAGTCATTTTTTATTGTAACATGCTTGGATTACGAGTTAGTTTGAGATAAAGGTAGAATTCTGCTTCTCGCGACCGCGACAGGTAGCCGCGACCTATTTGCAGCATTCCGTTCCCAGCGACCGATACGCGCGACAGATACCGGGGACAGTTTGTTTTGATCGTTTGAACAGTGCAAAGTGTATATGTCCGACGTTTTAAGTGCAGCTAAAAAAACATTGACAGTGAGATTATTGGAGGAGGAGGAAGACGAAGACGTTCTTATGGTTGAGTTGGTTAGTCGAAACCCACCCCTATTTGATGCCAGACTGGACTTTTAGGTTGAATGTCTTTTTCAATTAAACAAAGTACAAAATTAAATTGAATTCTGAATTCAATCTAAAATATCTTCTGAATTTTTGTTCTTTCAAACTTAGATGTTTTGTT
This sequence comes from Pachypsylla venusta, assembly GCA_012654025.1. NCBI lineage: Eukaryota > Metazoa > Arthropoda > Insecta > Hemiptera > Aphalaridae > Pachypsylla > Pachypsylla venusta. The sequence continues at coordinate 48,262,253 of CM022874.1, forward strand.
TTCAAATATGTAAGTTTGAAAGAACAAAAATTTAGAAGATATTTTAGATTGAATTCAGAATTCAATTTAATTTTGTACTCAGTTGAATTGAAAAAGACATTCAACCTAAAAGTCCAGTCTGACATCAAATAGGGATGGGTTTCGACTAACCAACTCAACCAACATCTCATCTTTATCAGAAAAAAATGACATTTTCAGTTTTCTACCGATAATAATAAGAAAGATAGTAAAAATTACGAACCACAAACACAAGTAAACAAGGGAGGAGTCGCCTGACTGGAGCGAACGTACTGCTCTCGAAGCGACAGGGTTTCGCGACCCAGTCGCCTGCTTCGGTATGTACCTCATTTAAATACACAGAAAGCAGTGGTGTCGCGGCCGTCTGACGCGGTCGCGAGGAACGAAATGCTACCTTAAAGTGCAAGAAGATGGTTCAACAATTTTGGTTTTCTATTTTCAATATACCGAACGCGTAATTTCTTACCGAAGGCGTAATTTCATCCAATCCATATATGACTTGCTAACTTTCCATGAGGAAAAGTAAATCATACTTGAGTTGCTTAATAAACCCCTATACGGAAATGGACCCCAAGGTAGTTAGAGCCAGGGGCGGATTGAAGGCTATATCTTAGGGGG
>CM022874.1:48339059-48366306 GCA_012654025.1 Pachypsylla venusta
TCAAAAGATATTCAGGCGGTCTCGGACTTTTGGGACACCCTGTGTATGTAACTGTTTTTTACTTTCCTTATCCTATAAAAAGGAAAGTGTTGTATGAAATTTTCGATGTCGAGTTTTCAATGGCAAAACACGTTTTAGGGTCCCCAGAGACCAAATCTCGAGTTTCAGCCATTGGTCCTCGTGTCTGCCTGTCCGTGTGTGAACAAGATATCTCAAGAACGGCATGTGCTAGAGACTTGAAATTTGGTATGTAGGTATGTCTGTTTTATGCCTTTTGGTGGAAATAGAATATACCGTTTGCGTTTTATGTCGCTTTTTAGCAGTTTTTAATAAGAATAAGGTTTCTAATATTTTTCAAATTTAAATCTACAGGACTGAAAGTTTTCCCGATCAAGATTTAGACAAACTAAAATGGAAGGATATTCTGCCACAGGTAAGAACCAGTTTCAAAGATTTGGACAAACAAGAAAGGAAGGATATTCTTACACAGGTAAGAACCAGTTTCAAAGATTTGGACAAACAAGAAAGGAAGGATATTCTTACACAGGTAAGAACCAGTTTCAAAGATATGAACAAACAAGAATGGAAGGATATTCTGACAAAGGTAAGAACCAGTTTCAAAGATTTGAACAAACTAGAATGGAAGGCTATTCTGTCACTGGTAAGAATCAGTTTCAAAGATTTGGACAAACAAGAATGGAAGGATATTCTGACAAAAGTAAGAACCAGTTTCAAAGATTTGAACAAACTAGAATGGAAGGCTATTCTGTCACTGGTAAGAATCAGTTTCAAACATGGAAGGATATTCTGACACAGGTAAGAACCAGTTTCAAAGACTTGAACAAAATAATATGGAAGGATATTCTGACAAAGTTAAGAACCAGTTTCAAAGATTTGGACAAACTAGAATGGAAGGATATTCTTACACAGGTAAGAACCAGTTTCAAAGATTTGAACAAAATAATATGGAAGGATATTCTGACACAGGTAAGAAACAGTTTCAAAGATTTGAACAAACTAGAATGGAAGGATATTCTGACACAGGTAAGAATCAGTTTCAAACATTTGGACAAACAAGAATGGAAGGATATTCTGAAACAGGTAAGAAACAGTTTCAAAGATTTGGACAAACTAGAATGGAAGGTTATTCTGACACAGGTAAGAACCAGTTTCAAAGATTTGAACAAACTAGAATGGAAGGATATTCTGACACAGGTAAGAATCAGTTGCAAAGATTTGGACAAACAAGAATGGAAGGATATTCTGTCACAGGTAAGAATCAGTTTCAAACATTTGGACAAACAAGAATGGAAGGATATTCTGAAACAGGTAAGAAACAGTTTCAAAGATTTGGACAAACTAGAATGGAAGGTTATTCTGACACAGGTAAGAACCAGTTTCAAAGATTTGAACAAACTAGAATGGAAGGATATTCTGACACAGGTAAGAANGGAAGAATATTCCGCCACAGGTAAGAACCAGTTTCAAAGATTTGGACAAACTAAAATGGAAGGATATTCTGCCACGAAGAATACTCTGTTATGGCCGCGACCATAACAAAAGATCGAGTTCTTATATGTTAGAACGCAGGTGACCCTACAGGCAGGCCTCACGATTTTAGTTTTTCCAAATCAGAGCAGAAATCATGGAGATATGACTGATTAAAAAATGTCACCCTGTAACTTTGCAACAAGAAAAAAAGAAGCTTTTATCCTTTCTATAACACCCATACCGTTGGACACAACATCCTGTATATGGAGAGATTTTACCTACCTGACAAATATTATATTTGGAAAACAACTTTGATATAACTCAATAAAGACTTGCTGCAATTGTATCACAACTACTGAGAAGAAACCCAAAAGCATAATTTTGTATCCGAAGTTAATACAGATAAATAGGTAATAATAGTTAAATGTCCGTGTCCACACTTGGAATTTCAGCCGAACGAAACAAGAAACCTAAGTTAAGCGCGGAATTATCCGGTTTATAGTTCCTATTCATTAACATAGTTTTAAATGTAACAGCGAACACTTGTTCGGATCGTACGGATTGTAGTTCCTATTCATTAACTTAGTTTTAAATGTAACAACGATCACTTGTTTGGATCGTATGGATTGTAGTTCCTATTCATTAACGTAGTTTTAAATGTAACAACGCTCACTTGTTCGGACCGTACGGATTGTAGTTCCTATTCATTAACTTAGTTTTAAATGAACGCTCACTTGTTCGAACCGTACGGATTGTAGTTCCTATTCATTAACTTAGTTTTAAATGTAACAACGCTCACTTGTTCGGATCGTACGGATTGTAGTTCCTATTATTCATTAACTTAGTTTTAAATGTAACAACGCTCACTTGTTCGGATCGTACGGATTGTAGTTAATATTCATTAACTTAGTTTTAAAAGTAACAACGCTCACTTGTTCGGACCGTACGGATTGTAGTTCCTATTCATTAATATAGTTTTAAATGTAACAACGCTCACTTGTTCGGATCGTACGGATTGTAGTTCCTATTCATTAACTTAGTTTTAAATGAACGCTCACTTGTTTGGATCGTACGGATTGTAGTTTCTATTCATTAATATAGTTTTAAATGTAACAACGCTCACTTGTTCGGATCGTACGGATTGTAGTTCTTATTCATTAACTTAGTTTTAAATGTAACAGCGAACACTTGTTCGGATCGTATGGATTGTAGTTCCTATTCATTAATATATAGTTTTAAATGTAACAGCGTTAATATTCATTAATATATAGTTTTTCCTATTCATTAATATATAGTTTTAAATATAGTTTTAAATGTAACAGCGAACACTTGTTCGGATCGTATGGATTATAGTTCCTATTCAATAATATAGTTTTAAATGTAACAGCGAACACTTGTTCGGATGGTGCGGATTGTAGTTCTTATTCATTAACTTAGTTTTAAATGTGCTGCCGGCATCTTTACAGCAGCAACCAATTAATGTTGTATGTCTGGACTAGATTTGTACGTTTATAGACATGAGTTTTATAATACAAAAATATTCAAGGGCCACACCCTAGGGGAAGCATCTTTGATTTTTTTTTATAAATTTGCTTCTGTGGTCGAGCACGCATCACACGTTGCTTGCGCCACAAAATTATAGATTGAATTTGGTGTCTACAATAGTTGAGAAGGCCTGCCGCCAAAAACCTTTTGTACAGCAATATACCTACACGTTCATGCCATGCCAAGAAAGGATAAACCACAACGTTTCTTGACCTCCTTCCCCGGAATCCTCGGTGTCGCCACAAAATTATAGTTTGAATTAGGAACGAGAGTTGAGAAGGCCTGTCTGAGATTTGAGGTACTAAAGAGGCCATTCTATTTGACATCTGAAATATTGAGAGAAAATGGAATCTATCGAGTTAAGGGGAAATGTCTTAACCCTTGGTTTTGAAACAAGAACCAACGAGGACTAAAATCAATGATATTAAGGAATAATTTCTTTCATCACAACAAATCATCATAATCAGAAAAATCAATGTGAGATGATGATGTGGGTCTTCTTTTGTTTTGCATTGCTGTATGCATGGTCTTTATTCAAACTCTTTTGAGTGCTTGGGTTGTCCTAGTCCGTTGAACTAACCATCTGAGGACAGTTTTCAATTTTTCGGGTAGTCATTTTGTTTCAATAAGTAAACTCGATTTCAAATTGCTAAACATTATCATTAAGTCTAATGAAGATGCGAACACATTTCAGAAAAACCTTGTAAAGTGTTTCGTGTAATAGGTATAAACACCGCGCAGGCGTGGATATAAAACGATAAATAAACCATAAAAAGCGGTAAAAATAGATTCGATTTTAAGCAAAACCTTTTTTGCGCGTTCTATGCATACTGTTGACAAATTCAAGCTCTTAGCTCTTACCGTTCTCTCTTTTAACAGGACGGTTACCACACTGTAGGGATGGGTTAGTCATCCACGAGTCGACTCATGACTCGACTCACTCATGAGTCGACTCATCCTTTTGAAATGATCGATTTTCAAAGAGTCGACTTACGAGTACCTTTTTTTTTTTTNAAAAAAAAAAAAAAAAAAAAAAAAAAAAAACACAAAGATATTGAGGTTTATGAGAGCTCGTTAGTATTTCGATATAACCGATTTTTATATCGATATTCGACCATCCTTTCAATACGGCAACCCTAATGTCCAGAAAGAATAGTCTCGAGTATCTACTGGGTGTTAATCTTTATCATGTCAATCTACAATCTACTTGATTACAGGTGATATCAGCATGCATTGCACACACCCTTGCTGTTCAAGTTGGAGTAATTATGACTTATTCTACGGTGCAGATCCCTTATCTTAATCTAACAACAAGTGAGGCATCATGGCTAGGTAAGCGCACAATGGACACAGCTTCTAGTAGTATGAGGAAGTATCTAATGTGAAAACTAACAAGATAGGAATTAGCAAGTTGATTTATCTAAAGACGCTTTTACCAAAAAAATGCAACCACAGAGTTGCTAAGTCGTCGGCCAACCCCGATCCGAACCATTTTTTTTTTTTAATTGATCAACTTTTGTCGGAAATCTCACGTCGTGGATATCGTCGCCGAACCATTGATCAACTTTTTGAGATGTCAGGAGTATATTGGTGTACAATTCGGAGGATTTCATACAAAGAGTTGCACATGAGAAAGGTTGCAACCAAACTTGTCCCCCGCTTTCCCACTGACGACCAAAAGGAGCGTCGACGTCAGGCATCTTTGAAGCTTCAAAATCAGTTCGAAGAAGACCCTAATTTGTTTCAATGTGATTACTGGTGATGAATCGTGGTGCTACAGATTTGATCCCGAAACAAAACAGCAATCAAGCCAGTGGAAGACAGCTCCCAGCAAAAGAACATTCACAGTCACGCGTTGCTTCTGGTGGTCAGCCATCTTACGTTTTCAACAAAACACAAAAAAAAAAATTCATTAAAAAAAAATCTCAGGGGCGAATCATGCACTCAGTGACCAATCTTTGGATACCGACACAGAGGGAGTCACGAACCCCTCACTAAAAAATAGATTCGGTTCTCCCATCTTAGCCCCATTCCGGTTACTTAGAAATCTTCTCTCGTATGATATTCAGAGTTAAAATCAGTTTCAAGGGTACATTTTTGAAAATAAAATACAGCAAAATACATCTTGAATTCCTTTTTGACGTTTTTTTTCAGCTAGTCTTGCAACCATCTCCAATCCCATGGGAGCTGTATTGATTGGGCTTATCATGGATTCCATCGGAAGGAAAAGGTCACTTATCTTGGTATGCATACCGTATATTATATCCTGTGTGCTCACCATTATGACTACCAAAGGTCATATTACATTATTATATGCATCAAAAATATTTTCCGGTGTTGGTTGTGGTAAGTCCTTTAAACTAGTGTATCAATATGATCAGGTGTTCACGTTAGTATTGTAGTCATTAATAGAAAAAAATATCTTAATCAAATTAAAAAAAAAAAAATTGGGGACCCCCCCCTCAGGACCCCCAAGTTTTTCAAAATCGAAAAGCCCTTAACATCAGCCATCACATATCAAAATTGGTGTTTCTATAACAAACCACTAAAAAATCATTTTCAAAAAACAAAATATTAGGGGCCCTCCCCCCAAGGGGGGCTGAGGGCCCCACAATGTTCAAAATCGAAAAGCCCCTAACAGCAGCCATTACATATCAAATTTTTACGTTTCTGCAACAAACCGCTAAAAAGATAAAAATAATTCTCAAAAAAGAAAAGATTGATGCCCCCCCCAGGGGGGAGGGCCCCCGTATGTTCAAAATCGAAAAGCCCTTACCACCAGCCATCACATATCAAAATTTTACGTTTCTGCAACAAACCGCTAAAAAGATAAAAATCATTTTCAAAAAACACAATATTGGTCACTTATTTGAAAAAGTTTCCATNAAACATGTACACCAAATTTCGTCAAAATCGGATGAAAATTGTGGCTTGTATCGCGTAACATACATACATACACATATACAAGTGCATTTCGACATGTACATGATACCTATTCACTAACGCTCACAATGAATCTCACAAGTGCCCTATATGTTTTAACTCCGCAGATTTTGTGTATCAGTCTGAATTATTTTCACTAAAAGGAATTCAACAGACATCTTTGTTGCAGAGTGCAAGTCACATTCGGCTTGTACCAGAGAGATATCGGGTCGAATATTTGAAAAAGTTTCCTTTTTCGATTTTCAAATAAGAAATATTATTGAGGATGTTTGTAGTCATTTTGAAATATAAGAATTTCTAATTAATTTTTTATCGAATCAAAGTAAATTGATGAGTCANATTTTTCGATTTTTATACTTGATCTAGTTGTGGGAATTGAGTTACCCTGTGGAGGATTGAGTAATAGTAATATGAGTTTTACTATAGTTTTGTGAAATTTTGGGGATTCTCACAAAAAAATCTGCGGCGGAAAAATCCATGGAAAATGGCCATATTATGTGAAGACGATTGAAGTTCCTTCAGAGGTATGACTACAGTTGGAATGGTTTACGTATCTGAAATATCTCAGATCTTATTATTTCTGCTCTCCCTCACAGGTATGACTACAGTTGGAATGGTTTACGTATCTGAAATATCTCAGGGTCAATTCAGACCAACCCTTCTCTGTCTGAACAGTGTGTTTGTATCGTTTGGCATCCTTTTAACGTCTCTACTCAACTTATTGTTCGACTGGAAAACCATGAGTTATTGTTTTCTGGCACTCCTCATTTTCAATTTGTTTTGTTTGGTGTGCTATATACCGGAAAGTCCTCATTGGTTAATGAATTTGGATAAATCATCCAATAAAAACATGAGAAGTGTAAAAGCAGAAAAATGTTTAAAATATTTGAATCCAAATCAAAAAGTAAGTAGAAATGTTTTGTTTATATTTTTTTTTTTAAAAAAAAAAGTACCTTACGTTAAAAAACTTCCGTCACGTTTAAAAAAAGTCCCCCACGTTAAAATAAATACGTCCATCACGTTTAAAAACTTCCGTCACGTTTAAAAAAAGTCCCCCACGTTAAAATAAAAACGTCCATCACGTTTAAAAACTTCCGCCGCTTTTAAAAAAAGTCCCCCACGTTTAAAAAAAAGTCCTTCACGTTAAAAAAAACGTCCATCACGTTTCAAAAAAAATCCCTGACGTTAAAGAAAACGTTCATCACGTTAAAAAATCGAAAAAGTGAAGATCTAATTCTCTTCTCCAGATCCCAAACTTTTTGGCGATTCACCAAATTAGTTTCATTTTGGCGTCGCTCCAATTTCTCAAAAAGGCAAGATACTCAACCAAAACAAAATAAGTTTCATTAAAAATTGAATAAATCAAACGTTTCAGTTATTTGAATCCGAATGGAGAATCATGAATCAAGCTAGTGTCCACCAAACCGAAAGCAAAGGAAATGGTAAAGAGAACATCCTCCGAAAAATACTGACGTCCAAAGAATCTTACCAACCTCTAATTGTCCTCATGGTTGTATTCACGCTTCAACAATTGTCTGGTGTTTATTCTGTAATCTTTTACGCTATGCAAATATTCAAACGAGTTGGGTCCGATTTTGGGCATGGGATTAATGAATCTCATGCTTTGGTTATGTTGGGATCTCTAAGACTGTTCATGAGTGCTGTCACAGCAATTCTTGCAAAAAAATATGGAAGGAAACAATTAATGATTGCATCTGGTATAGGTAAGGATAATGGTAGATCATTCGGCAACAGGTGCCGCTAACCAGGCCCGTATCCAGGATTTAATTTCGGGGGGGAGGGAGTTTGACCCTTTAAAACCCTGTCCTGAATACGGGCCTACCGCTACCTACAAACAAGGCCAGGGTAAATAGCCAGAGAAAAGCGCAATAGGGAAACTATTGCTACTGAGTTAAGTTGAAAACGCAGTTCCTAAGTACTCTTTCCTAACTGGTAGAGTTCTCTAATCTGAGGTAAGGATCCAAAGGGGCATAGATATAGGATGAACCGGGGGTTCAAGTCATTGGGGTGCTATTAACCACTTAAGACTTAAGTGATATCATAATCAGTGGCGGATTTAAACTTTCGCCGTCCCTAGGCAATTTAGAACTTGCCGCTCCTATTTTGACAAGAAATTTTCACTGTAGTATGCCTTGAATTTTTTTTTATTTTCCGCCCTTGGCCATGGTCTATGTTGCTTTTACGGTAGCTATGGGCGGTATGGTCAAGGGTAGTTTCGTATGAATGCAGGTTGTAAACATTTCATCAAGGGATCCCCACTTGTGAGATATTTTATCTCAGAAGTGGTTCCTATTTATTTTGGGCTCTTTTCAGTACGTCCATACGGAGATCACATTTACGAAAAACGTCCAGGTTTATTGAATACTTACCTACATAATATGACAGTCAAATTTGGAGTAAAACATTTTAAAAAACAACTAACTACCTATGATGATACGGGTCACAAAAAAAAAAAACACTACCGTTATTTATGACGAGGATTCACTTACTTTTTCACTTCCGACTCGAGTTTCGTCTACTTCTCAGGTAAGTGAATCCTCGTCATAAATAACGGTAATGTTTTTTAAAGTTACCAATAGGATGTCTAATATAAATTTGTTAAATAATAATGACCTTTCGATACGGGTCACAATAGAGCTCTAAAGGTCGCGGTGATAGTTGTAAATGCTTCAAATTAGAAGCCATGCAAATCTTGTTTACAAAAATACTGAGAATCAATTTTCTGAGATATGAACTCTAAACATAAGGTTCGTTTCCAAGAGAGAATTTGAATAATGATTTTTTTTTATATAAACTATACAATATAATAGTTTTGGATTTCCCTAGGGCCCGATCCTACCACGACGTGTTTTCAGGGAGTTTCATCTAACACTGTGTCAACCTGTGTTAATACTATACCCAAACCAACCCGAGTGTTTAAAAACTCGGCTTTTGGTAGGTCCGGAAATAAGCAAGTTGTTAAGACACTAAAACGGACCCTGGATGGTCCTACACTTGATTCATTGTCAAACTTAGATACGTTTAGGAACTTTTACACTTGTGAAAACATTTTTAAATTTGGAGACAAAAATGTTTTTTTAATTAGATACAAGTCAAAAGCTATTTACTGGTTCCTCTTCATAACAGACACCCTCTGGACTTGAATCAAAAACCAAATAATATTCTCTTCTTCCACTTACAGGATTATGTATATGCAGTATCCTACTCTCTATCAACTTATCTTTCAAATCATCAACTTGTCCCTCTTCGAATTTATTTCAATCAAACAATATTTTCAATGACAATCATATCAATACCAATGTGAATCAAAATCAAAGAAGATCTATTGACGAAATATTAGATAGAAATGAGAAGTTGCAAAAATTGAACTATACAATGGAAAATACAAATAGCACAGATAAACTATTTGCAGTTAGAAGAACAAATGGAGAAATAAATACAACAGGTAAGAATGTAATAGAGAAAATGAAAGATACACAGAACACAACTGAAACTTGTTTGGGTGAAACCGAAATAATACAAAGTGTGACCAACTATAGTAGAAATATAGATGGACAAGTTAGTAATGAAACTAATAATAGTAAAAACAATACCAAAGAAATCCTGAACAATATCAACAATAGTACAAGTAATACTAATAAACACCAAAAAATCCAGAAAATGTTTGAAGAATTCAATAACAGAATAGACGAAAGCAGAAATGAAATTAAAAATTATATTAATACAATGGAAGACATATTAAACAGAATCAATATAAATAATTCTGAACGAAATTCCAATAGAAGTATAAATAAAAATATTGCCACCAACAGCAATGGAGATTCACTGAAACTGTGTGATAAAGAAGATTCTCATTATATACAAGATCGGATATCGCTCATTTTAATTTTATTCTATGTTTGTTCTAGTGCTATAGGTATACTAATTATTCCTTGGACAATCATAGGTGAACTATTACCAACATACTCGCGAGGTATAGGAAGTGGCTTAATGATTTCATATGGATATATTTGTATGTTTTTAGTTGTTAAATTTTTTCCTTATTGTTTAAATAATTATGTGATTTTTACTTTTAACTTTTTTGCTTTTATCAGTTTCATAACTTGTGTTTACGTATATTATTATTTACCAGAAACTAAAGGTAAAACATTTGCTGAAATTGAAAAATATTTCTCATGACAATCAAAGACAACAACACAATCAAGGAAATTAGATGGTGAAAATGTGTTGTGTTATTATACTCGTACAAACAAAAAAATATCCATTGTTTGTTTAAAATATAAAAGGCACCATATTTGTGTCTTACAAATTTTGCTAATTGTGATTTCTGTGTGTTCAGATATATGATATTATATTTAATTTATATATTTATTAATTTATATAAAATTTATACATTTTATTAATTTATATAAGGTGAGTCCAAAGTAATGGAAAATGTTTCAGAGGCAAATTTTTTGAGACGAAAAAGTTTTTTGAACATAGGGTGCAAAAGATTTATCTTTTTACAAAAGAAATACTTTCCATTCTCATATATGATTCAATGCTAAATTGACAGAGTTATTTAGTTGGGATAAAGTTTGGCAATCTTTCTTATAATATTTATATAAAACTTATTCTACTATTGCGTTTTATAAGTATAGATAATAAAAAGCAAACGACATCCTATGTCCAATATCCACCTAAAACAGAGGTTCCCAAACTGGGGGGCGTGAAGACAAACCAAAGGGGGGGCGAGACCAGTTGAATTATTTAAATATATAAAATATAATATGTACACCATTTTTTTTTACAAAGGTATTTTTATTGAACATGATGTTTAGAAAAATTGAATGAGATAGCATTCAGCAACACCCATACCCATTCATAATTTATAATGTAAAANCCCCTTTTCTTGAAATGGAAGTCTCCCACGCCCCCCCCCCACCTTTTACATTATAAATTATGAATGGTTATGGGTGTTGCTGTCTTTTGATGATGATACGGAATCTTTTTGCTGTACCTGATCGACGGCTTAACCCTTGGTTTTGAAATATGAACCAACGAAGGCTAAAATCAATGATATTTGTAATAAATTCTTTCATCACAGCAAATCATCACCATCTGAAAAATCAATGTGAGAGGACGTGAGTCTTCTTTTGTTTTGCATTGCTGTATTGATGGTCTTTGTTCAAACTCTTTTGAGTGCTTGGGTTGTCCTAGTACGTTAAACCAACCATCTGAGGACAGTTTTAAATTTTTCGGGTAGCATTTAGTGTCAATAAGTAAACTCTGTTTCAAATTGCTAAACATTATCATTAAGTCTAATGAAGATGCGGAACACATTTCAGAAAAACCTTGTAAAGTGTTTCCTCTAATATACACACACACCGCGTAGGACTTAAACGAATACATTCTTAAAGAAAACAATTATTTTGAGAATTTAGAAAATAAAAATATAATATTATTAGACATAGAAAATAATAGTAAAATATATGTTTAGTAAATACAAAAGATGTATATAAAGACAAGCCGGTTTGAAAATCTCTGGTCAAGGACTATAACAGAGTAAAATCTATTCGGATATCCGACTGAACAATGATTACTTAAGTGCTATTAAAACTTAATAATGATTTTATCAATGATTACTTAAGTGCTATTAAAACTTAATAATGATTTTATCTACTGAAATACAATACTGAAATCAATATTATTGAAATTTTAAACGCATCTTGTAAAATAAAAGATGCGTTTTATAATTTTTTAAAATTTTTCAAGATGTCCTAAAAATATATCTGTAAGTAGTCTATCTTCGCATTATTTCTAGAAAAAAAAACTTAAAAAGACTTCTCCGTAGGAATTGTATTTTGTTCAATCCCAGCCATATAGAGAAGATGGACCTTTTGTTTGGTTGAAATAGGATAAGATGCCATGTTAAACCATTAGGTAGACTATTATCTTTACTTCCTCACCTGGGCTCTGTTATGATGTATTAGGTGAAAATACCTAAAATAGAAGAAACTCCACTTTTTGTAATCCGAAAAAGGGAATGTCGGCCACCAAATGATTTTAATTTTTTACCTTATGAATAATTCATCAAATTCATACGATATACGAGCAAAAGGACTTTAATACAAATTTATCTATATCATTCAGTCTTATAAATAATGAATGTACATTTGAAATATCTTTTTATTAACGCGAGATATCACGTGAAAACTCTTTCAATCGATTGGATACGTAATATCGTGCAATACTTCTTTTGTACCATAGTAACCCTAGACCTATTGCGTAATGATATTAACCGTTTATCTCAAACTGACATAATTTATTATTATTATTAATATCTAGTGATAACTTGAGTGATGTTAACAGACACGGGTTCTTTTAATTTAAAAAAGAAACACCTTTTATAACAAAGGTTTGTCCTAAAAACTCGATAAAATATTAATATCTGAAAATTGTCTTTACCTATAATGTCGCGATAAGCAATATTGATGAAAAAATATTTTTTTTAAATTCATATTTATGCCAGAAATGATACGCAAACGATGTCATCTGTCACACTTAAAAAAATTCGGGATCACCAGCTCCTAAAAATATGAAAATTTGAGGATTAATAGACCCCCTCAAGTTAATAAGCAAGCATGTATTTCGGTGGTGGGCGTAAATGTCACAGCGATATTATCTGATATCTCGACAAGCACAACACTAGTTTTAAAATATTGCGATCAACAATAATTATTAATATGGAATCCATTAAATTCATTATCAAGTTAACAATTATTTAAATAACTGGTTTGTCATCCATATCGGTTAAATTCAATTTGTATGGACTATTGTCTAGAAAAAATCGTTGATGGATAGTGTGGTTTCCTTATTGCCTTCCCTATTTTCTCCAGTACTAGAACCCGCATAGTCTCTTGTTATGCAATATGTTTTAATACCGGAGCGTAGCTTATCGCATAGTTTTACAATATCCATGAGGATGTCAACCCCCAATATCCTTTGTATATTCTCTATTCCCCTTTGGTTAGAGAGCCAACAAAATATCTCTTGTACCCCATAAAAATAGCCTTCGAAGCATTTAAGTCAAAAAAATTCATTAATATTATTGGGACCAGACAGATACTATTTTTTGATTAATTAAGTAGAAGGTTAATTTTCACGATGAAATGGTGGGAAATACGAGAAAACTCATTTTTAAATGTTTAATTCACAATTTTATTGCTTGAAAATCGACGAAACTTTGGAGAAAGCGCAAGAGTGTTTAGGGAGCGACTTTATGAGAAGAACAAGTTTAANAAATATCTTTTTATTAACGCGAGATATCACGTGAAAACTCTTTCAATCGATTGGATACGTAATATCGTGCAATACTTCTTTTGTACCATAGTAACCCTAGACCTATTGCGTAATGATATTAACCGTTTATCTCAAACTGACATAATTTATTATTATTATTAATATCTAGTGATAACTTGAGTGATGTTAACAGACACGGGTTCTTTTAATTTAAAAAAGAAACACCTTTTATAACAAAGGTTTGTCCTAAAAACTCGATAAAATATTAATATCTGAAAATTGTCTTTACCTATAATGTCGCGATAAGCAATATTGATGAAAAAATATTTTTTAAAATTCATATTTATGCCAGAAATGATACGCAAACGATGTCATCTGTCACACTTAAAAAAATTCGGGATCACCAGCTCCTAAAAATATGAAATTTTGAGGATTAATAGACCCCCTCAAGTTAATAAGCAAGCATGTATTTCGGTGGTGGGCGTAAATGTCACAGCGATATTATCTGATATCTCGACAAGCACAACACTAGTTTTAAAATATTGCGATCAACAATAATTATTAATATGGAATCCATTAAATTCATTATCAAGTTAACAATTATTTAAATAACTGGTTTGTCATCCATATCGGTTAAATTCAATTTGTATGGACTATTGTCTAGAAAAAATCGTTGATGGATAGTGTGGTTTCCTTATTGCCTTCCCTATTTTCTCCAGTACTAGAACCCGCATAGTCTCTTGTTATGCAATATGTTTTAATACCGGAGCGTAGCTTATCGCATAGTTTTACAATATCCATGAGGATGTCAACCCCCAATATCCTTTGTATATTCTCTATTCCCCTTTGGTTAGAGAGCCAACAAAATATCTCTTGTACCCCATAAAAATAGCCTTCGAAGCATTTAAGTCAAAAAAAATCATTAATATTATCAAATAATAAGCAACACAATTTTGACCAGTATTCTTTTCAAAAGGGCAACGTTTAGTTAACTGTTAAAAAAAAAATATAAGAGGAAATGTCTGTATCAGTGCCGCTTCAAAATTCCTGCCCCTGAACTCTATTTCAAAATTTTAGGTTCAGTAGATCCCGAAATATTTTAAATGGGACAGCTTGCATTCTAAGCTTATTGTATTAGATTATCGATCATAGCAATAGTGCGCGGGTTGCTTAAGTACTTTCATACTTCAATCCTCCTTCTTTCGTCACTTATTTATATTTGTCGACACAGTATCACAATCAGACGATATCAGAGACTCTGAATCTCTTTCATAATCTGAACTAGACTCAATGTCATAGCTACCATCGGATTCATCACCGTCTCCACTCTCATCAGCTTTCTTATTAGATTTCTCTAGCACAAGTTTATTAAATGTATCTGCCACACTTGTATTATCAACCATGTCAGTATTTTCTTTAGAATTATCAATGAATTCACTTCCACATTTTGGACATACATGATTTGATTTGGAACAATTTGCACAAATCGTATGATATGCCTCTTTAATAGTTCTCTCACTACATTTAACACAAGTTTTAGGTGCTTTAATAGGTTTATATTTTTTATATTTAACTTTCCATTCTAATATAGATCTGCATTTAGGACAGACGTTACTAAATTCAAGAGAATTTAAAGTTTTTATTTTCTTACTGCTATCGTGAACATTATTTTTAAATGCAAAAGTATTTTTATATTTCTGAGGTCTTGTCCTACTTGTGCTACCTCTATTAGAACTCATTGTTCTTTTGTACCTTTAACTTTGAAGGACTGTTATATTACTAAATAGTGAAGTTTTCTACTACTAAATCTACAAAAATGATAATTTAATTAATTAATTAAAAAAACTGAATTAGTTAAACAGCACGACGAAAAGGAGAAACTCACAAGTCACAAGTTTCAGATGTGATTGTGGACAGTGGAATTGTTTTTAGAAAATTTCGCGCTCTATAATTTATATATTTAGAAAGCGTATTTTTCAAAGTGAATCAAATCGTATTTATCAGGCGTTTTTTGTTTAGCATTTTATATAAAACTAGCTGTTTTCCCGTGCTTCGCTACGGTTACAAAATTCAACAAAAATTTCGAGAACGCGAAATTAAATCTTCTCAATATCAGATTTTTGGTGGAACCGAACCCGAGAGTGAGCACTGCTCCCAGTTGGAAAATTCATAATTTTATTCAAGGATATGACTTTTTGTACTTCGAAACACCTTTGTATCAAATTTCAGCTTTCTCGCTCATCCCGAAGTGGTACTTATCAATTCCGATTTTTTTTAAGGTGAAAACCGTCCAAAAATCGGGGAAAAACCGGAAATTTTCAAAATTTTATATTTTTATGGGGTTCTTATATACTATTTTGGGGGAGTCTATTCTCGGTAATTTTTCGTTATCTCCTTTAGGTTGCCCAGAAAAAAATTGCAAAAAGACCCTCTTAAAAGCTTCATTTTTGGCGGTAACTTGCTCCCACTTGAACTTTATTTTTTTTCCTTCCTTATTATCCACCTAAATACTAAAAGGGACCTGTGTGCCAAATTTCAAGTCTCTACGTTTAGCCATCGTGGAGCTACGTTGATTATCAGTCAGTCAGTATACCAACTGGGCTTTGCGTTTTATAAGTATAGATGATTTCAGCAGCAGCTTCTATTAAAGAAATGTATTACTATTGTCGTACTGGATACGCATCTCGAACGTTGCCATTATTATAATGAAATCAATAGTGTTTCAGAAACGCCGCTAACATCTCGTTCCCATTAGCACGGAAGGGGTTTTTGCCGTGATGTTTTATTTCCTGTGACGTTTTTTCCCCTGTAGCATGTAATAATTATAATTGTGTGCATATTTATGTGTATTGGAGTAATCCGATTATAACGCGAAAGAGAAAATACGCCACGTTTAAAACGGGGGAAAAACATTTGATGATCTCCAGTGGAATGAATAATTAAATGAATGTCTTCCCGTTGCAGATTTTGTCTCCTTTCAGTTCGCTTTTACATTTTTGTAAGAAGATTTTTTTTTTTTTTTTTTTCAAGTGGAACACAACCGCCCGTCACGTTTTCCCCGTAAACGGAAGAAACCTTTAAATAGGAACGAATTGCAATTCAACACCTATCCCATAAAAAACGAGTTAATAGTTTAATATAATCACTCCAATCCGTGTATAGTTAGGGTACTTATTGGGCGGAGCGAAGCGTAGCCTTATACTCCCTACAAACTGCAAACTTTTGTTACCCTACTCCTCCGAAACTACTCAACCGATTTTAATTTTTTTTCTTTCTTCATATTCTGCATAAACCCAAGGGTGCATATATCTATTTTCAGAACGATATCTTTAACCGTTTCCGATTTTTTGGCCGATTTTCCGATTTTTTACCAAATTCAGAGAGTCATGATCCGATATCTTAAATTTTGTCGCGACAGCATATCAACTCATAACGAAAAAGTTTTAGGTGGCTTCTCAATACTTAATTTAGGACATAATTTACTAAATTTTGACAAACCATTCCAGAGTTACAAGTTCGAATCCGGGATCGGGCAAAATAAAATTTAGGAAATACTAATTGATTAGTCAAAACGTTGAAGGATATCGAATATATATATATACCCCCAAGGGTGCATACATCTATTTTTGGAACAATATCTTGAACCGTTTCCGATTTTTCGGTCGATTATTTTGCGTTTCAAATAGGACCTACAACGGCATGATGCAATCAAGAAAGGTGCGGTATTCTCAAAAAATCTTGTTTTAACGGAATAATGGAGCAATATGCTAAAGTTTATGTGGTGCCCGAAAATTCGAGGTGAAACGGATGGCTCCGCCCGTTTAGGTCCACGGACACACCTAGTAACTATATGCCCACTGCCCACGTTGGCCGTGATTTATTCAACACCAATCCCACAACAAAGAATTTACAATCTGAATAATATTATAATTTCTAGTAGATAGCGTATTTTGTAGTAGAAGCGTATTTTTATACATACCAAAATCATATGAGCATTTTGGTGGGAAAATTTCAAAAAAGTTACCTGTTGCCTCTATTTCAATTTTTATGGATACAATTCAAATTATATTATTGGATTTTAACAACTCACAATTGGTATAAGGCACAGGTCTCTTTGACAACAGAACCATTCATTCCTCCTTCCAACCATGAATCTTTCGAGGAACTAATATCCATAAGGGGACCAACTTGACCATTCTCAGTACAATCAATTGAATCCAAACTTGTAAGTAACGATTGGCAATCCTAGTTCGTTAAACATCCTTTCGCATGTGTCTTTCATTAATATGAATTTTGCAATATTTACTACCCAGTGTCGGCTAGTTGAAAGGGCTCATGGGCAAATACTCAGACTGTGACACTCGGGGACACCATAATTATGTTGTCTTTTTTTGCCTACAACATGGTCTTATGAGGACATCTGAGTAGCTGTTGTTGATCCCAGCGTAAAAATAGTCAAATAAGACAAACTGCTCATCTAACGAACTATGGACTCTCATTATTTTTACGAGCAGAAATGTTATTCGTATAATGTAGCCACCGAGGGGAGCAAGCCAACTTCATTAAGTGATGGTCTGAACTCGTGTAAATACAGAAGTTTTGGTGTTAGGAAGGTTAGGCTTCCAACCTTTAAAAAAAAACTCTGCTTCAAACCAATGATGAGGGATCATCAGCAAACGGCGAGTTTCTATGGATACTGTTAGAAGCAAGTTAGGGTTGTCGTGACAGGAATGAGTCACAGCTAGAGAGAGTGGGCACTGAACGGAAGGTTATGGCATGATAGAATTAAGGAAAGCAACGCCAACCCTAAATAGAATTGAGAAACGGTGAAATTAAAGAAGAAGAAATGTGATTCGTATCCACTTTAATCTACGCAGTCAGCGCAGTCTACATATCTCCGATTATACAAAAATCTACTCAGAATGACACTTTATCAAGGGGGACATATGTGGTGACCTTAGTAAATCGTTGAAGAATGTTTTAAGGCAACTTTATTGAAAGAATGGGACGATCTGTTTTTTTCTGACATAACCCAATTCTTCGTTAAATTCTAGGTACATGCAATGGAATATCTATGTTATTTCTTCCTTCAGTATCGGTAATTTTTCCACTCCAAACATATATGTGAAAGATATCAAACGAAGGTCTTATCATTCTGCATGGAATGGTGAAAAATATTTTTTCAATGAAATATCAAAGAAAAATATTTTTTTCATAAAAAATCCTAATATCAGAGAGCATGATAATATCCATAATAAAGCATAATCCGAATCGTGTCACGCCATTCATGTTCTGAAATTTTGATTTTTTTCCCCCCATTGTCATCATCCGGTTCAGATTGACGGAACCCTTTGATACGTTACACATGAATTTTTTATGTGGAAAATATTCCAAATATGAAGGAAAAACAAGGTAATAAATGTACGAGTATGCAGAATTTGATAGAGAATTTTTTTTTTTTTTTTTAAAAAAAAAAAAAAAAAAATGGGTCGTCCTACTTAAAAAAACGAAAGTTAACCGTGTAGTGCAACCTTGACAGTTCTATCATATTTAGCACAGTATGACCCCTGTGACATTTTGACCTGAAAATATTTTTTATATTCTCAACAGTTTCGGAGATATTTAGAGAGCGTAAATTCTTGTGGAATTAAGAATTTGTTATATTTTTTTTTTTTTCTTCTTTTTTTTAATTTGGCTTAACGTCTCTTTAACATCTATTGGTCATTCAAGACGGGGGTTTTACCCTCCATTCGCTGGAAACTTGCAAACCAGCTACCCACATTGACCTCACCCAGCCTGGTTTGGGCCGGAAAAAAGAGCCAACGATACGTGGTGTTCCCAAGCGGTCGCCTATCCAAGTACTGACCACGCCCGACGTTGTTTAACTGCAGTGATCTGACGGGAACTGTTGTATTCAACGTAGTATGATCGTTGGCAAGTTATAATTTTAAATTAGATTATGATTTAAGTAAACATTCCTTATTCATGATACAATGTAGTTCACACATTACATTAAGTGTCATTGGTTCATTTAACAAGCACAAAAAGCTCAGTTGAGGCTTGAGTGCAGGGGCTTATATGGCCCTCAAGATGAATTTACCTTACGAATATGGTTAATTTATCGTACGAGCAAAATACTGGATGACATTTTCCATTCTAAGTTTTCTGTATTGTGCCTTCTTTAATATTATGAGCTGTACAATATCATATTACCGAATCCGCCACTGCTTCTACAACTTCTAATTATAAACAAATGTCAACAGAACGATTAAGATTCAGTCAAATAGAACTACATTGTATAACATTGATAGTTTGTTGTTTTCTTATGACCAGTGGGTCTAGAGTGTCATTTATTAGGTTGCGTTCAGTTCTAAATAAGTAAGTAGCAATTATTTAGAAGATAATCAATGAGTTTATAATTTATTTACAGTTTAATAAGCAAAAACTACAAGTCATACTTTGTGAACATTGATAAATTATACGCTAGGCTAGCGTCTATTGCACGTTGAATAAACCAGTTCCCATTAAATCACTGAAACTAAGAACTACCCATTGAGGTTTAAGTAAGTGGGTGACTAGGAAGGTTCGCGCCTCGCGATGCTGTCTATTCCGGACAGCAACCCAGACTGGTGGGTGAGGAGTTTTTGCGAAGAGAGGGTAAAACTGTTTCAAAATACCTTAATGTTAAAGATACGTTAAGTAAAAAATGTCTGAAAAATAAGACTATGTAGAGAAATATAGATAATAAATAGACCTTAGTCCACATTTTGTTCTGAGTGTTTTCCTAATGTTACATTGATGTTACACTGTCTTCAGATAAAAGGAAACAACTCCCTTAAAAATTTAATGTTATTTTTCTTCTTCATTCCAGTTTTAGTTATGAGACATTAAAAAATAAAATGGATTGCTTAAAACATTCAAATTAAAATTACGAGTCGAACCAGGTTACGGACATTCAAAAATGAAATGGACACTGACCGACAGATTTCTAATATCTTACAAATTGGCGCAAATGATTTGTTTTTATTGTTTTTAAATAATCTTTAACGCTGTTAAAATTCTTGTCGTTCCTATTCTTCTTATTACATACATTTATTATTCTTTTAATTTATATGAATTATTATTGTGATATTTAAGAATCTCTTTTTCCTATTATTTTTATAATAATTTTTTTCTGCTTACCTTAATTAATACTTTTTATTTACTCATTTTTACACTTGATTTCTTATTTTTGATAAATATATAATACCTCTGAAAGTGTGGATTTAAATACAAAATATAATTACCCTTCTAGTATTACTTTGAGAGTAATATTTTTAAACATAATTATTATAATCAAATATTTTGAATTTTCAATGGAATATTTTGTGTTCCTATACTGTATAGAATCCCACCTTATGTATATTTATAAAAGGCATACATACAATTAATAACACTCGTCTGCATACATTTTACTCTTTGCGAAATCTCTTGGAATACGAAAAATTATTCATGACACAATATTTAACTGGATGATTTTGAAAGAAAACAACTGATCTTTACGAATCAAAAAATCTGACGAGGGTCGAACTATTATTTCCTATAAATCTCAACTCACCGAACAAAATTCCTTTTTTTATACATTATATTTATTAAGAAAAAACTCTATTTTACTATTACTTATGGTTATACAATTTGTCTTTACTGTAGATTAATATTTTTTTTAAAAAAAAAAAAAAAATCTGTACTGAAATCTTCGTTCAGTTCCAAATTATTTTGAAAGAAAAAAATCAACATCTCTATTATTAAATAAAACATTTTTTTTTTTTTTTTTTTTTTTTTTTTTTTTTTTTTTTNGTATTTGAAAAGCAAAAATGCATTACAGTATTTCATATGTATTTATACGTTTCATGTCCTTGGCTATTCCTTGAGATAGAACTATATTTTATCTTTTTTTTTTTTTTTTTTTTTTTTTTTTTTTTTTACATTTAACTGTTTTTTAAGATATTACATTACCTCATCACAATTTTCCTCGATATTAGGTACTTGAAAGTAAAAAAAAAAAAAATGAATAAACCTCATATGTTAATATTACCTTTATTTAAAATAAACTTTATATTTACAATTCTTCTAAAAATTCGGTAATTACAAATCTCATGAAATAAATATTAGGGACTAATCTCATACAAATAAATCTCTTAAATACCTCCAAAATCTCGTACAAATAAATTTCTTAAATACCTCCTAAAGCTCATAAAAAAAGACTAAAGACATACAAATTTCCTCAATACCTCGAAAATGTTATTTTTAAATTTTTTGAGACAACATTTTTACTTTGTATTTGGTACCGCTTTAGGTTTACTATTGAGTACTCTTATAGGACATTTTCTAGAAAATAATATCCCCCTCTGTACATTGTATTCTCATAATACATCTAAAAATATTATCAACACTCAAACTGTATCCATACAAGATGAATATGAACCACAAATCAATTTAGCGGGCAAGCCATTAAAAGCACAGAAAATCCCGCAACAAATTATTCGACCTCGTTATTTTTCTACTGAATTAGGCATCAAAGAGAAATTAATCGTAAGTATCATCTCTTCGTCCAACTCTATTGAAACTAATGCCGTTTCTATTAACAAAACTATTGCACATTTAACAGAGAAAATCATCTACTTTGTGAATACGCCAAACAAATTGAATTTATCCAAACTGTACATGCCTGATATAATATCTTTTATTGATTCAAGACATATGTTGAAACCATTTCATATATTCAAATATTTAATTGACAATTATTTGTTAGAATTTGATTATTTCTATTTAATATATGATTCAAGTTTTATTAATATTAGAAAATTATATGATTTGATTAATAAAATAAGTGTAGGTGAAACTCTGTATTTGGGTGAAAAATTCAATAAGAATCCTTTATATTGTAATTTAAATTCAGGAATTTTGTTGAGTAGTAATGTATTAAAATCATTATCTCGTAATATAGACTGGTGTATTAAGAATATACACAATGATTCAGATAACATCAATATAGGACGTTGCATTACACATTCCATCAATGTCAAATGTGAATCACATTATATGGGACAAACATATACGAGTTACAGTATAGAACACTACACAAACATTCAATACGAATTGCAATACTTAAGAAAACAAAATGATTTTAACAATGCTATCACAATATATCCAATTATTAAAAATAATTATTTTTATATATTACATACATATTTTACAAAGAAAGGTTTAGACATGGATTTAAAAAAGATTAAAAAATTAAGACGGTCAATTCAAATTATGTCAAACAGATTTGTAGAATTAAAAGACAATTTGACATGGCCTATTGGTAATCAACCAGGAAATAAACCAAACTCAAGATTTGATGTTCTTCACTGGAAATATTTTACAAATACGAGTGTATATTTAAGAGACGATTTTACAACTGTGTCTAATCATACACAAGTAGAGTTACAAGATATAGAAAATATTCTTGACAATTCGATTCAATACATATACAGTAAATATTCAAATAAATTAAAATATCAAACTTTAATAAATGGCTATAAAAAGTTTGATATGTCACGTGGTATGGATTATATTTTAGATCTTGAATTTATAAATACAATCAACAATAGAGTTGTACATAAAAGAATTGAAATTTGTAAACCTTTGGGAAAAATTGATCTTTTAAGAATACCTTATGTAACAGAAAACACAAGAATTCATATTCTAGTACCAGTGAGACATGAACATGTTAATATGACACTGAAATATTTACAACAATACAGAAAAGTGTGTTTGGAGAAAAAAGAAAAAACGTTTCTCATGTTGATACTTATCTATGAACCACATTTACCCGGAAAAGAATCCAAACATGACATCTATAAACAAATCAAAGACAAGGCTCTACGATTTAGTAAAGATTTCAAGCGAGATAATAACAAAGTATCTTGGCTTTCTATTAAACTTCCTAAGAATTCTAATGAATACAATTTTCGTCATGATTTTTTGTTAAATTTTGCAATATTAGATCTAGCAATAAAGAAATTCTCATTGGATTCATTAATTTTCTTTACAAATCCATATACAGAATTTTTTAATGATTTTCTAAATCGTGTTCGTATGAACACTATTAACGGTTTTCAAATTTTTATTCCTATACCTTTCCAGGAGTACAATCCAATATTTACACAAACTCAATCTGTTGAAATCGAAATTAATAAAAATAATGGACATTTTAACATATTAAATTCCGAACATATAAGTTTCTATGTAAAAGATTATGTTCGAGTGCGTGAATTGTTCGTTCATAAAATACCTAAAGTGAATGTTGACAAAGATATTCTCAATTTGACGCGAAACGTAAATAATATCATTCTAGTTGATATGAATATATTGAAAATGTTTGAAATGAGTTCCTCTCTTCATTTGTTACAAGGCACAGAACCTAACTTAAGAGTTTATTACAGAGCTACTCAATGTGATCAATATGAGGAAGATAAAGAACTGCACAACCAATGTACATTTCTCAGAAATTACAATTTGGCTTCCAGATCACAAATGTCAAAAAGTGTTCAGCAATACATTTCGAAAATACTTTGATTTTTTTGTAAATTTTACTTATGTTGTTCGTTAGTTGTTTTAGTTGAAGC
Organism: Pachypsylla venusta; assembly: GCA_012654025.1. Taxonomy (NCBI): domain Eukaryota; kingdom Metazoa; phylum Arthropoda; class Insecta; order Hemiptera; family Aphalaridae; genus Pachypsylla; species Pachypsylla venusta. Next base: position 48,362,993 of record CM022874.1, read on the forward strand.
GTTAGATTTTATATAATTATGTTTTGAACTCCATTTTATTTTTCTACCATAACTTGAATTACATATGTTGTGATATTGTAGATTCTGGAAAATATTTCTAGATGATGATAGGTCCCGTCATGTATTGTAAAATAACAGTGACAATGTAGGCTCTCCCCCTGTCAGAATTTAGAAACAGATATTATCTTTTTAAATAAATTAAAACAAAGCACTTACCAAAAACACTATTTATAATTATTTGTGAAGAAACTAGTTTCGAATCATTAGATTCATCATCAGTCGAGTCGAGTCTGAAGATGGAAGTTGACTCTTTATTTTTAAACACTTATAATTAAGATGTTATTCAAAGATTTAAAATTAACGGTTCAACAGGCCATTTTAGTTAATCAATACAGAAACACTATTTCAAATATAGTAAATATTGATTTAGATATTTATTTTAGTCAACTTCCATCTTTAGACTCGACTACAATGAATCGAATGATTCGAAACTAGTTTCTTCATAAATAATTATTAATATTGTTTTTGGTAAGTGTTTTGTTTTAATTTATTTAAAAAGTTAATATTTTTTAACACTTATAATTAATATGTTATTCAAAGATGTAGAAACAGAGTCTATTTCTCTTGTGCGTTCTCGAGATGGCCGGTTCTATGTACTAGGACGACCTGGAACGCATACCATCACAGTTCCAGTCAAAGGTTATGAAAACCTTTTCGGTAACCTCATATCAACCCGTTTCTACCATTTTTTTAAAAACATTAATTTAAAAATTTAATGGGAAAAATCGGTTGATTTCGAGAGAAACGCCACCGTTGCATACAACGCGAGAGAAACACCATCGTTGCATACAACAAGAGAGAAACACTACCGTTGCTACAACACGAGAGAAACACCACCGTTGCTACGACAACATTTTTTCCTGTGTCTCAACTCTCGCCATTCGAACTATAAACCAAAGGGTTGCAACCTGGGGACGCGTCACCTAGTCCCAGAGGAACATAAAGGTCGAGAGGTGCGTGAGAGCTCTTGAAAAGAAATGTTTAGTGTAAATCTCACATTGATGTCAAATAACTATTTGTTCTTCTCAATAAAAATATTTCTTTTTCTTTACCTAAAATGAATCCAGTTTTTTACCTTTTACTTTTAAAAAGACAGTCTTGCAGTGGACTGAAATTTTCGAGTTTTCAATGCCCAAAACATATGGACTTTGGTGTCTCTTCATATTAATGTTGTATATGGAATGCACAACGACATTTTTGGTTGAAAGCAAATCTACCGTTGGCGGCTTTTAGCGGTTTTCATGAATTATGTCTAAAATGAAAACGGTACGGGCTAGATGCCAATTTATAAATTTTATACATTTTTTATTTTTTATTGATACCTAACCGAATTTGCTGACGACCGGTGGAGGCGAGGATGGGAATCTTCAAAAGATACACCCCACTTCTCGGCCAGAAGATATTTGTTCAGCCACAGCCAGACAAAGATCCCAGCCGAGTGGCGTGGAGGTAATGTTGGACTCAATCTCTAACTACGTAAAGGTGGGGTTGAGACCCCTCCGATTGCTTAACAACTAAATCCACCCTCCCCTCTCTGTCCCATTGCCAGCTATATGATAGCAATCTGTCCCGGCACTGCACGAATGTGTTATTCATCAGGACAGTTGCTTCCTTTTTCATATAATAGTGATTGTAGTATCGATTTCCCCCGCAACTCATTTATTCTTTCAAACTCATTTCATTCACTACATCTGGCATTCCTTAATACATTCTGATCCTCTTACCTTCAAACTCTCTCGCATTCATCATTCATTCATTATTTTCCGCGTGTATACGAGGTGTGTTCAAAAAGTAACGAGAATTTTTAAATTTCGCGGGTTTGGAGAGTCCGCTTGTACACAATTTTTTTTATTATGTTGGTACACATGCCTCTAATGTACGATAAATTTTTCAGCAATATTCATTGCTTACTTTTTAAATGGCAGCCACTAAGGTTAGACGTGTTTTTTTAGCTCGGCGATTTATGTTTGTTAAAAAAAATGGATCAAAGAATTTGTATTAAATTTTGCGTAAAAAATTGAGCTTTTTTTCGACATCATATCCGTAAACCCATGTTTTTGTTCGAAATTCAACAATTTTGGAACAAATTTTGCTGCCACATGTTTCATACCCAAAGCATCCGAAAAAATTTCATGGCATGAGCAAATTGTTATGCCAACATCATCAGCGACTTCTCTGATTGTAAATCGGCGATCATTCATAACCATATCTTTAACTTTTTTCACGTTATCATCGGTTGTTGATGTGCTTGGGCGTCCGGGTCGTTCGTCATCTTCAACGTTTTCGCGGCCATCTTGGAAACGCTTATACCACTCGTAAATCCTTGGTTTACTCATAGCATACTCACCATATGCCTTTGTTAACATTTCACACACTTTATTACATTTTATTCAATTTTTTACGCAAAATTTAATACAAATTCTTTGATCCATTTTTTTTTAAACAAACAAAAATCGCCGAGCTCGAAAAACACGTCTAACCTTAGTGGCTGCCACTTAAAAAGTAGGCAATGAATATTGCTGAAAAATTTATCGTACATCAGGGGCAGGTGTAAAAACATAATAAAAAAAAATTGTTTACAAGCGGACTCTCCAAACCCGTGAAATTTAAAAATTCTCGTTACTTTTTGAACACACCTCGTATTTATGTTGATTCAATTGTTCTGCCCAATATACCATTGGGTTATTATTTAAAAAAATAAATTTCATGCATTCTATTCCATTTACTCATAAATTTCATGCATTCTATTCCATTTACTCATAAATTTCATGCATTCTATTCCATTTACTTATGAATTTCATGCATTCTATTCCATTTACTCATAAATTTCATGCATTATATTCCATTTACTCATGAATTTCATGCATTCTATACTATTCCGTTTACTCATAAATTTCATGCATTCTATTCCATTTACTCATAATCTTTTACTCATAAATACATAGCTCATTGCAGGGAATATTTTATTGAAAAAAGAATATTAACATTATATGGTCAGATAATATTAGACATGTGCCTCTTAATTCATAAAAATAAACATTTCTTACCAACAATGGCACACTCATACAACACGAGAAACGCTAAAGATTTAATACATTCAAGATTAACAATTTTTGGGGAATCGTTTTTGGATAAGGGAATTAAAATCTATAACAAAATGAACAATGTAATCAAAAATATGAATTACAAAGATTTTAAATTATATTTAAAGAATCATCTATTAGATATTGCTCCCTATAGTTTAGAGGAATATA
>CM022874.1:48378929-48394609 GCA_012654025.1 Pachypsylla venusta
ATATACATCTATATATATACCCCCAAGGGTGCATACATCTATTTTCGGAACAATATCTTGAACTGTTTCCGATTTTTCGGCCGATTATTTTGCGTTTCAAATAGGACCTGCTGCGGTATTCTCAAAAAATCTTGTTTTAACGGAATAATGGAGCAATATGCTAAAGTTTATGTGGTGCCCGAAAATTCGAGGAGAAATGGATGGCTCCGCCCGTTTTTGTCCACGGACACACCTAGTATTTTACTTCTTTTGGTAGAGAAAGAAATGAATGTAGGTACAGAAAAAGTGTACGGAGGTGGACTGGACAGACATTTACGCGACCCTAATAATTTTGGTTTAGTTAAGATATACGGTTTATTGCTCTTTTCCCAATTAAGCGGGAAAAATTTGAATTCAAATGTACTTTTTTAGATCTTGTTTCTCTCTCTCTCTCTCGTGCAAAACGGAAAATTATACATAATAATAAAATCAATTTTTAAATTTTATAAAGAAAACATTCAAAATAATTTTCACATTTTTTTGCTCAAGACATTATAACAGTATTTGTAACACAAGTCCTCTTAGTCAAAAGGTAAACTTAAAATTCAAATTAGGCGGCCCGGTCGGACCAAACGTAATTTCGGAGAATTATCGAGTTACCTCATAGTTATTGGTAATTTTAGAGAACCAACGATTTACCACATTGGATACATTTGTTCCTTTGTTATTGTCTTGTTGAATACACTATTTCCGATCAGATTACTAAAGTTTAGCAACATTGGACGTGATCATTTCTCGGATAGTGATCGCTTGGGTAAACCACGGCATCGGTTTTTTAGTATGTTTTCAGCCTTGCGAGGATGAGAAATTGAGTGATTGTTTTTTTTTACTAAAATGGCAAGAGGTAGCTATAACCTAGTTGAACAATTGCAGTTGCTTTTAGTTGGAAGAAAATACTCGCTGTACACTATAAGTCCAATCTAATATTTTTTCATTGTTTCAGTATGGAGCCCATGACATTAGGGTCCCCTGTCGGTAGCCCAAATAATCCTTCAAGTCCAGTATCAAGTCAATCCCCTTATACTCCTGCATTTTTAATTAGAAATGAATTTACAAGTCCTCAATTGAATAACTCATCTTATAATCAGTCTTTCACAAATAAGGAACCTGTTCAACCTCAAACATCTTACAATTCAAACAAAGTTCTTAATTTCAATTTAAATGAACATCAAAAACAGTAAGTATCTATCTTTACCTATCTATCTCAAATTATTAATAAGAACTATCATAAAGAGCGGAACTTCTTTACAATATCTGGGTTGGAGTGACGCGTGGTAAAGGTGGGACAACACTGACTGATATCACTTTGAAAACTGCGATCGTAGTCAAAGATAATCATCTGAGTACCTAGTAGGCATTTAAGAAATACAATTGAACTTTTTGATCTAAAAATCGTCTACTATACCCAACATTGAATTTCATAATTTATCCACATTTGACTTAATATACCTTTTATTTAATTGCATTTCTTGTAATTTTTTTTCCGGATAACTACTAAAAAGTCTATGGTCATATAAACTTATTTGAACCATGATATTTAGACTTAATGTTCTCCCCAAAAACACTCACGCTTTCTTCAAAATTATTTTTTTCAAGTTTTAAACTGGTGAAAGTAAACTGTAAAAGGCTTGACTTTCAATTTTATAAGTTAGTCAAAAGTATATCTGGTGTATCTTATCTCGCATTATTTTTATTTTAGATCAAACACTATCACAAAAACTGGCGGACCTCCTACTACACGTTTATTTGATTCCTTAGATTATCAGAGTAATGCTTCGGCTCCACTCAAAATGAAACATTTAAATCAGACGTAAGTAGCAATTAACCAATCAGTACAAATTTATGAACATTTGTTAAAACAATGAGAGTAGTGCTTTGGCTGGTGCCGTTCCAAGCCTAATGAACAATAATTGCGTTTTCTATGTATTGAACAAATAAAAAATTGTTTGTTCTTGAATTGATTTTTATTTTCCGCACAGAGAACTAGTTACGCTTGGTTTACGGAAAATTTTGAACGGAGATATTATTTCAGTTCAAAGACAGACGTCATTAATTTTTGTAGAATTTTCAATTTTTGATTATATCTGAAAAAATCTATTCGAAAGTAGGAACGAAAGAGAATGAAATTTTTCTGTTCGATCTTTGGTTCAGATAAATAAAAATCACCTTTTTTTTTTTTTTTTTTTATCAAATTACCATCATATTTAGTTTTATGGAATTTATTTTCCCGAACTGTTCAGAAAGTTTATTAAGTATGTTGTCATAATGCCTGTATATAGTGAGACATAATCGGGATTCACTTTGCTTACAGCGTTGTAGCTATTAGTTTTCAATATATTATATTATGTCAGCACGATTTTCGATTTTCAATATATTATGTCAGCACGATTTTTACTTTTTTATCGTCATCATCTACATTGTTGTTTTCTGACATGAAAACACAAGCCCTTGCTCTAAACCGCCTGAGTCATATTAGAGTTTGCCGTATCTCCTATCGATATTGACCTCCTGTATCCTGCAGATATTTTCTAATCAACGTTGTCGAATTTCGTTTGTATGTTGAAAGTGTCCATCCAGTCAATGCGTAGGGTTCCGTACCGTACGAATTTAGCAATTGATCAAAATCATATTTAATGATTTTTCCGTTTTCTCTTTTTCTAGTGCCAACAATGTATCAATAAATAATACCGCATTTGGTTCGCCAAGTACGTCTCACCATACAGTTGTAGATCATAATTGGGTGACCATTTTTGGATTCACAAATATAAACCAATGTCAATCTATCATAGCACAAATTGGTCAACTAGGAAATATAGTTGAAATTAAATATCCACCAAAAAAAGAAGATAAAAATTGGCTTCATGTTAAATTGAATACAAAACTTGAAGCCAAACGAGTTTTATCTTATAATGGAAAAATATATGGAAATACTATGATTGGTGTTCTTCCTTGCAAAGATATGGTATGTTTTGTTGTTAAATAAATAATTTGGTTTTTTTTTAACCAAAAAACATGTCACTCACAAGTAGAGATTATGATCCCGAACCTTCTTGACAATCCCGAAGTTTCGGGACTGGAACGATCACAATCCCGGGATCCCAGGACTGATCCCGGGATTAGGTAGTTACCATAATAAGTAGATAAAATAAAAGTAAAAAATTAAGTTTTTATCTTGAGAGATGTGTGTGGAGTCCTTTTGTGGAACCACCAAGAGTTTTCAAAATGGCACCACATTTTTTACACTTTGCATTTTTACCGTCTTTGGACACTAAAAAATGACTCCAAACGGATGAAGGATCTGAATCTTTTTTGTGCGATATGAAACTGTCTATTTTAAAGTCCAACCGAGCACAAAAGTAGTTGCGTTCAAAAAAGATGTTAGAATATATTAGAACATTAAAAATTAAGCCATTGCACACTTTTACAAGTCTTTTGACTATAAAAGAAACTGAAACAAGTGAAATACCGACTGCTTTGTATTTACCAAAAGGCTAGGTACCTATTTTTAGATAATTCGCATGAGTCATACAAACAACACATCGGTCATCGGTTCATTCGGTCTACACAAAGAAGAAAAGGATTTAAAAAGGTCTTGCATTTTTTTATTGCATGGCAAATGGCAGCACATCGACTTTCATGTAACGTTCAAGGTTGATGTATTGGGAGTTTTGGGGCCTCATTTTCAAATTCAATAAAAAAAAATATGTTTTTTGTTTGTTTTTATTATAACACTGTCAATCCCAAAAATCCCGGGATTGGATGGCAAATCCCGGGATCAAAATTTCAGCCATTTTCGAGCGGGGTCCCGGGATCGTAATCTCTACTCACAAGTCAAACAACACCAGTAATAATATCTTCAACACACTTAATTTAATGGCTATCACAGAGGCTAAAAAAATTGAAAAAAGAACAATGTAAATTTTAGAACCTTCAGGATATTTTTTGGGTACCATTTAAAAATAGGTTCATTTCTTTTATTTTTTATAATAAATATAAAAGAAAAACCAAAGTCGAAAAATTTGAACCTATTTATGCCGATTTTTGCAGAGCATTTGAAAATAATTCCAGCCTAATTTTAAACCCTTCAGGTCGATTTTTGGGAACCCTTTTAAAAAAAATCGGTCAAAAATGTTGATAATTTGAATCCCATTTTTTTCCTTTATTCTTATTTTTTTTTCAGACTGTGCTTCGTGATACAACCAATATGAACCAATCATTGAACGCTTCATTCAATGGTATGGACTCAGTGTTAAGTTCCCCCCGGAGCAACACAGCCTACTGGGAGCAAACTCTCAATTCAACACCAGTTGTTCAAGATCCACCAATGTTATTTATGAGAGAAAACGACGTAAGACTTTTAATTTCTATTTATATACATAGGTTGATTTCGAATTAGCGAACCACTAAAATATCTCGGGAACGGGTTGCAATTTGCAATTTTAAGATGCAACAAAGGGCGTGGTCAGTACTTGAATGGGTGACCGCTTGGGAACACCACGTATCGTTGGCTTTTTCCGGCCCAACCCAGGCTGGATGATGTCAATGTGGGTAGCTGGTTTGCAAGTGCTGGTTTGCAAGTTTCCAGCGAATGGAGGGTAAAACCCCCGTCTTGAATGACCAATAGATGTTAAAGAGACGTTAAGCCAAATTAAAAAAAAAAAAAATCATGGATTTTAAAAGAATTGTTTGAATGATGTTTGCTAAGATGAAAATTTGGCCCCCAACTTTAGTTTTTCAAATAGAAACACCATTTTTTATTTCGTTTTGAAACGTTTATGCTACTTATTGGGGGGGGGGGGGGGGANGGGGGAATTCGCATTTTTTTCTGTTGATAGAGGTTATCTACCTGTCACAATAACCAGTTAACCTCATCCAGACTCCGTAGGTGATTTCATGTGTCAACTGTGTTGAGCAAATATTCTAGTGTGACAGGTTGATCCCCTACATATATGCCAGACGAAAAAATTGCAAATTTTCTCAAATTTGTTAATAAAGAAATATAAAATGGGAATATTAAACAAAATAAAAAAAAATGTCTTTCCATTTGAAAAATTCAAGTTGAGGTCGAAATTTGCAACATTGCAAACAAATTGGCTAACTTTGAATTCACACAAGAACACTTTTGGGAAATTCATGATGACCGCTTTTTGTTGATCTTAAAATTCCAGTCTGTTGTTATTGAGATTAAATCGAATGGTTCCCAAATTTCGTAACACCTTCTTCGTTCATGGTAGTTTAGAAATATTCAGTTAAACATCTGACCCTTCCTCACTTACATTATTATGTCCTAGCCTAGAATGTACAAAATTACATTCTAGGAAATAATAATGTCCTAGAATTTAATTTTGGTTTAGCGTTTGGAAAAATAAACAGGAACCGTTACTCTCTTAAATTTAAGATATTTATATTATAATATCACCTGAAAATTTGCCGGATCTATTGGGGCAGTAACAAATGAATTGTATTTGTGTTCACGTAAAAAAACGTTGTCACAATGAAAGATATAATCAATTTTCAACTAAATAAAATGCGCCATTGGCCAACGATCATACCACGTCGAATACACCAGTTTCCGTCAGATCACTGAAGTTAAGCAACGTCGGGCGTAGTCAGTACTTGGATGGGTGTCCGCTTGGGAACATCACGTATCGTTGGCTCTTTTGTTTACGGACCAACCCAGGCTGGGTGAGGTAGCTGGTTTGCAAGTTTCTAGCGAATTCAGGGTATAACCTCCGTCTTGAATGACCAACAGATGTTAAAGAGACGTTAACCCAAATAAAAAAAATGCGCCATTACCTGAGCTAGAACCGTCACGACTCGGCACGAAACCCTCATGTTTAATGGACTTAGTAATTGGGTCAATATAGATAAGATCTATTTTTATTAATTAATGACTGATGTTTACATTTGACATGAGCAGCCCTTGTGCAAATTTTTCCCATCGTTTTCAATATTGGGTTGTTGTAGCAACAGTTGACAAGTCAGATCAGTCCAAATTTTTCCACCACGTCTCCACGATGTGGCGGTTCTACGTACCGGGGCGACCTGGAACTCACAACGATGTTCCAAACAACAGATTAGGATCAATGTTACACTTCGATATTGGGTCCTCCAATCTGGTTGCTGTTTTTCCTCTGCCAGATGGTTTGGAACGAACCCGAGAACTTCTACTTGGCAAGCGAGAGTCTTTGTGAGCTAACCATTTTCATCAGCTATTAATAGAAAAAATCGACATCCAAAATTTCCATATTTGGCTAAGGCATTTTTCAGGGTTACGTTTCGAAACCTGTTATCTTTATCTGTTATTAATTTTCATTTTTTGATGTTTTTCTTTACAGAATGTTGTTCCTCAAAGTTTACCTGCAAAAGACAATGGCATTGTGTCCAAAACTTTGGATTATTTTTTTGGTTGGTGAATAAATACGTATTTATTATTTGTGTACGAAAAAAACAACTCATCTTAATACTCATCATTGCTGTACGGAATTCATTAACACGTTCCCAATTCTCGACATACCATTAGACAAATTTTGTGCATATATTTTTAATGTGAAATTTTGTATATGAGTTTTGGCAGAAGTCATAACTTAGAAAACTGGCGCTGACTTGTCCATTTTTTTTTTCATCAAGATTCAAAACCCTTACTTTCTGGACGCACGAGAAAATATTCTATAAGCTAATACTGGAATGGTAACATCTTCGTGGTATGCTTTCCTGAGCGATTTAGCCCTAGTTAGGCAATGTTGGGTGTCGTCAGTAATTAACCGCTTGGGTATACAACCTAGTGTTATTTGTTAATGGGTGCAATCAGCCTTATTAGAACAATTATTGAGAAGCTGTGTTGTTCAGTGTAATCTATATTCCCGTGATATATCATTGTAAATAAATGACTCCTAGCTGCGCAAGAAACATTAATGCTACCATGTTTTGTCGCCGTACATTAGAAACTCAATTGCCATACAATAAAGATTAAACTCTGTAGATTATTTAACATTATTTTTTAATTTGTCACAAAATGTGGTCTATTTACTTTTATTCGTGTGTGTGTTTGGGGNGGGGGGGGGGGGTAAATTATTTATTAGGCCCATATTTGTATATTTGGTTACCTTCAAATACGATACCGTTATTTGCCTTTTTAGACTCCTTTCAGACGGGCAGAACCCATTGCTACAGAGAGAGGGTGACTTGCTGTAATAGCAAATTTTGTATTTAAGTATATTGAGTCTTTCACACGCTACAGAAATCCACCGCGACTAAGAAAAGGTTCCCGCGAAACCGCCTCAACATAAATATCAACTAGAATGTTATACTATTTTTTCATTGTTATCTTGCCGCTGCACTCGTTAATTGATTTACCAATATGTGTTCTGATAATATTTCCAGAGGAACACTGCAACGACAAAATTATTATTAATGTAAGACATCTTTAATACTACGTATGGAAGATAAATTCAAATAGAATGTAAAAACACCAAAGTAAAAATAAATTTACATCAAATAATTGATTTTAGTTTAATTCATATTCATAAAACTCCAATTTCATTGAAAAATAAAATAATAATTTGTAATTAATTTACATCGAAGATAAAACAAACAAAAACCGGGCGTACCTAGAGTAGAGATAATGTAAATATTGATTTACCAATTTTTAATCATTCGATAAGCAATTCTACTCCACAAAGAATAATATACTATAAATATGAAACGAGACACAGAAATGAATATCTTGAACCAAATGAGTGTTCACGATGGCCGATTCTACGCACCAGGAAATCATACCATCACAGTTTTATCCAAAAACTATCAAAACCTTTTCGGTAACATCACATCATTTATCCAAATCCAAAAAAATGCAGAACCGTTGATGTTAGAGGAACACCGCTACAATTCCAAATCCTGAATCGATAAAAGACTCGGATCTGCTCAAGGGAACTCAGGGTCATAAACTATACAATTTTCAGTCATGATGCGAAAGGTTAAGAATACTCAGAAAAGCTACCGTGGATATTCATATAGGGTTGTATCGAAAGCGATTTAATCGCTAAAACCTTTTGCCAGTTTTTTCCCCCTTTCAATTGACTTCTAATTGAGCCTTTTTTAGACTTTGGACGCCTGTCGGGGCAACGTATCCGATTAACGCTTGTCTTTCAGCTTTGGTGCCTCCTTCTGCATCTACTAATGCTTGTCCCAACAGTATTCTTTGTAAGCTAATTTGCAGCCCTTTTTGAGAATTTCCTTTGGCTATCACGGGATATAGCTCCCAACCTGGATTGGCAGACCTTGTTTTTCTGGTTATTCTTAACCTTCCGCATCATAACACATGACTGAAAATTGTATCCCAGTCTATAAAGACAAGTTTGATTAAACAATAGAGAATTTTGATCCAGTATACATAAAAAAACAAACAAACAAAAAAGGATTTTTGAGGACTCTACAACTTACACGCGAGGTTAATGTCTAAGGCATTCTTTAAAATCCAATTCTTAGAGTTCTAATTTTTATGTTGTCAAATATTCAAATCCTGCTTCAGCTTGGGATTGAAGCCACACCCTTCTGTTTACCAGATAATAGCTTAACCACTATACTAACGAGACTGGTAGCAAAACACATTAACCTTGCAATCTATGAAAGTCTATTTGGAGAGTTTGTCTCTCATTTTAACACTGGAGTGGTTTGATTTCAATCAACAATCCTTATTGTTCATTTTCTATTTTGTTCTTGGAGATAAATTTTCTTGAAGGGTTTCCTTTTTTCTTTACATTTTTGATTTTTCTGTTCACTATCAGTATGGATATCAGTCGATTCGACACCATTAAATTCTATTGTTGAATCATTGCGTGTATTATGTTCACTAATACTTCTTATACTGAGTTCATCATTTTCAATATCATCAATTGAATGGAAACGAGTTGACGAACGGAGAGGATTTCCAAGAAAATTAGAACAAGTAGACTCAATTGGGTGGGGAATATTTGAAGATATGTTATTAGATTCAATTACATTATGACTGTCTTCAGTGAAAGAGTATGCTAAGTCTTTCTCTTTAGATGAATGGATTGGACTAATTGTTATGTCACTATTTACAATGTGAGATTCACTGTCTAAGTCTTTTGGAAAACATTCTGAGTTTTTGGAAGAGCTTGTCTTGGCATCATTCCTAACAGTTGACATATTGGCATCATGGACGGTTTGAGTATTCTCTATAGGAATTCTGTTATCAGTCATGGGAGAAGTTGTATCATTACCAATGATATCACTGTTCCCTAAACATCTTTTAGAAATTTGAATGTTGTTCTTCTTACCCGAACATATTCCAAGTAAGCTTGCTGTATAATTCTCAATAGAATTAACAGTACTTTGTTCAATGGAATCAAAAGTACATGATTCAATGGAATCAATAATACCTGGTTCAATAGAATCAACAGTACTTGGTTCATTAGAAATAACAGGACTTGGTTCATTAGAAATAACAGGACTTGGTTCAATGGACTCAACAGCACATGGTTCAATGGAATCAACAGTACTTGGTTCAACAGAATCAACAGTACTTGGTTCGGTGAAATTAACAGTGAAACTGTTGTCATCACAACTTCTTATAAAATGACTGGCTATATTGTTCGAGACATTTATGAAATCAGCACTAATATTATTAGCGCAGGAATACATTTTTCGTTCATCAATACTATTGGGCAAATCTGTTAAAATGCTACTTCTAGAACTATTGTCATTAGTTGGATTTATAGAGATTTCATTGATAGAGTTACTTGTTACAGATGGAATGGGTCCATTTAAATTGTTAATTGAATCTTTTGCACCTGAATCAACGTGATTGATAATATTTCTATGAAAAGTTTTTGGAATATTGTAATGATTTTTTCTGACAAGATTTGCCTTACTTGTATTATTAGTTTCTTCTATTGTAAAGTTGGCATTGTTTCCCTTCGTATTCACAGAAATTATCTTACTTCTTTTTTCTGACAAGTGATTCATTGTAATGTTCCTATTACGATTTGAAACAATGCCATTATTACTATGATTTATATTTTTGTCCTCACGTAAATTATTATGATTTAGAAAATCATTTGAAGCTTCATCTAGTCTATACATGTCCAAACTATCTTCTCTGAGTTGTTCATTATTTAACATTCGATTAAATTTATCCAAATTATTTATTATTCTGACCAGTCTGGGTGGAGTGTTACCACTTTCTTCAATATTATTTAATATTTCTCCACTATTCGATTGTTCAACATTGTTAATTCTATTCTTTACCTTACTCAAATTGTTTCTTTCGATTGAAAGGTTTTGTCTATCATTGTGAGTCTCATGTCTTACAAGTGGTTCAATAGTGTTTATTTCATTTTGAACATTATTTTTCATGCTAAAACTATTGGATTTGATTATATTTTTCTTGGAAGTAGATGGATTGTCCAACTCATTATTGATATTTTTTATATTTAAACTATTTGATCGTTTTATTATAGATCGTTCATCTGTGTTGAAATTTTGTTTAATTTTAAGCAAATCTTTTTTGTTGAAATTTTCATTTTTTTCAAAACCATTATTTGAATCAGTATTGTTTACAAAATATTTTCCAATATTTTTAGAAGTAGATGGTAAAGATTGATTAGTTGTGACAGGTGTAGTATTTTTGTTTACGTGACGAGTATTGCGTATAGCATGAATTTGGTTCGGTAACCTTGTTGTATTGATTACCTGACTGTTGCCAGTTGTGGTATTGACTTGGTTAGAGAAACTTACTGTACTGTTAATCTGACTAACGCTAGGTGTAGCACAAAGTTGGTTAGGTACACTTGTTGTATTGTTCCCTTGGCTATTGTTAGGTGAAACAGTGACTTGATTGGTAATTCGTATTAGATTGTTGGTCCTGTTTGTTTCATCTACATTCAAATAGTCATTTTCTGCATCATTTGTTACAATTCCTGCCGTATTCATATTTCTCTGTAAATCATCATTCTCAAAATTGTTTTGCATAGCCGTTGCTTCAAAATCTTCTTGGTGATCAGAATTACCTTTCAGAATGTTACTGGTTCTCATCACAACCTTATTTTCTTGTGATAAAGTTTTCATTAAATTGTCTTTATTAATTCTAAAAGAATCTTCTTGTGAATGTCTATTCAGTTCTAAAACTATTTCGTTACATGGATTGGAACTAGCTTCATCTGAATTTTTCACTTTTACTAAATTGGTATTATAATTTCTTACATTTGCGTTACCACTTCTTGCGCAAGTATTATCATTCTTTTTCTCCTTATCATCAGTTTTTCGTTTTCTATTTTGTTTTAAACTTCTTTTATTTTGATTAATTTCTTGGCTTGTCGAATTTAATTTATTAAAATTCGTTTTGATTGGATTTTTAATCATTTGACAATGCTGTCCATTAGCATCTGATTCCGTTTTAATATCAAGAAACAATTTATCTTCTTCTCTCGATGTTGTTTTCCTTCCAAATTGATTCAAGTTTGATTTTTTATTTCTATGTAAGTTATTATGAATATTGTTCGTTGGATTTACAATGCTCGTGTTAGATACTCTGTTAAGATTATTCAAACAGCACGACGCATCGGTATTGGCGCAGACTGTTTCAACGTTTCTTCTAATGCCATTACTTCTTTCACTAGAAGAACATTTCAAAAGAGGGGTTTCTCTTTTTTCAATGTTATCACAGATCGGATTGGATGTAGCTTTTTTAAAAATATCGTTATTGGATTGTGATTCTTCACTCTGTCTCAATTGATTTTCTGATTCATGATTCAATGTTGCACCGTTAGCTACATCAGTATTGATAACGAGTTCAGTTGGTGTGGCAAAAGTATCATCAATAACAGATGTGTTTGTATTGTTTGTTTCCACTTCATTTGATAAAACATTTTCAATGCTCGCTGTGACATTATTTTCGGATACATTATTATGACAAGAAGTACTCTGAATGAGAGAAAAATGTTTTTTAGACTTAAAAATCTCATTTTGTTCTGTGATATTATTTATTGAAATTTTACTTTTGATTTCTTTATCATTGCCATTGTGAACAGAAAAATTATCACTTAGAGTAGTCGTTTTTGGATTGTTCAGGACTTTTTCTAGTTGTAATTTGTTGTGAATGTTTTGTTCCCTTGAACTACTACTTGTGCTAGGACCTGCATCGTATCTATTTGATCTTTTTATGGTAGGATTAACACCTATGACGCTTGTATTATCATTTCTAACGCTAGTTTCATCATTTCGTACGCTAGTATTATCATTTCTTACGCTAGTATTATCATTTCTTACACTGGTATTATAATTTCTTCCATTTGCATTATCACTTCTCACGCAAATATTCTCATTCCTTTTCTCCTTATCATCAGTTTTTCGTTTTCTATTTTGCTGTAAACTTCTTTTATTTTGATTAATTTCTTGACTTGTCGTATTCAATTTATTAAAATTCGTTTTGATTGGATTTTTAATCATTTGACAATGTTGTCCATTAGCATCTGATTCTGACTTAATATCGAGAAACAATTTATCTTCTTCTTTCGATGTTGTTTTTCTTCCAATTTGATTCAGATTTGATTTTTTGTTCCTATGTAAGTTATTATGAATATTGTTTGTTGGATTTGCAATGCTCATGTTAGATACTCTGTTGAGATTGTTCAAACAAGACGATGTGGCGTCATTCGTGTCGACGACCGAATAGACTCGTTCAAAATTTCTTCCTGTTGTATCATCAACAATACATGTATGGGTTTCTGGTGTATCAAACATATTTTGGGTATGATTTCCAGTTGTATCCAAAATATTTAGGTTATGATTATCGGAAGTTTCCAAAATATTTTGTATATGATTTCCAGTTGTGTCTGAAATAGGTTGATTTACAGTCGGCTCCGAAATACTTTCGGCTCTATCTAAATTATTTCTCTCATTATTTTCTACGTACGCGATGCTATCAAATGAACTCTTATTTGATTTTTCATTGATCCTTTTATTTTGATTAAATAAGAAACTTGTGTTACAGTTTAGGTACTCATTACGTATTGAATATGGTTGATTTGGAATGTATTCTTGATTAACAAGGGGAGGGGTGATTTGTGCTTGAGACACATGGCTCGGATTTTCCTGAAAAGAAAAAAAAATATGTATCACCAAATCTGAAAATATGTTATAATACTTTTTCAATGGAAGGAAAAGAACGAATCACGTGAATTGTGAAAAATATAATGAAAAAGGAACTGTTAAGGTATGCGAAGAACGGAGAAAAGCATCCTGTTACAGAGATATATACGACGTGTCATTTTACTCAACTTTGGTCTGGGGGCCCATCAAATATTAGCCTCCAAGATTAGTATGATGACAAAAACTCATATAGGAAACAAATTATTTAGAACAGCAGTCTCGGTTGGTTGGATTGGTTCTCACAATAACTTGAAGATCCAGATAAAATATTAACACCAAAAATATTAGTGCAAAGCTCGTGGTGACCTTATAACAGATGAATCGGCTTTCTCCTTTAAGGTCATTTTTACGAAATTTTATACCATGAAAAGTAGAAAAGTACGCGTGTAGCTAAAGGTTTTCTTGGTGATCAAACCCCTCTCCACATTAATTTTTGTCTATGCCAATGTGGTCGTAGACCCACTAAGCTTCTTAAGTATAAAATATATTTAACTCTTTCTTACCTGAGGTTCAATACAATCAGCAATCAGGTGAGAAATTAGTGCATTTATGTTTTGCAAATTTTCTTTCTTACATATTGGACATACCACATTTGAATTAGTGGAAAGTAAATGGTCAATCAATTGAGATTTATCGGGAAATTGTTTGGAGCAACAACAAGGACACCTAATGAAGTCCATTCTAGAAGCAGTTTACCTCCACACCTAAAAATAAATAAATATTTGTTTAGACACCAAAATATCAATTATTGCCCATTAGTATACATAGTATGTGTATATTATTGAGATGTGAATTAAGCCATTTTCCTCCCACCAGCAGACTGCGCCCAACTGACAAAGAATACCAGCACAAAAATGTTTCCTAAACGATGATGACTTTGGTGGCTCCAGATGAAGATAATATTGAATAAACAGAATCTTATAAGAATTAGTTTAGGGCATATAATTATATGGTTCCTCAGAATGGAGATAGAGGTTCAACCTGCTGCCTGAGCAATAGCCTTTATCGTTCTTTACTGATATTTTTTTTACAAAAGTCATAGAACGAAGAAGTTATTGTCCACCCATTCCTAAGATCTCAAAGTCGACCAAATATGCTTCTCGTTATAATAAGGTACGGTGAGAGTACAACTTTATCTTCTGAGATGAACTTTGAAGGGCTGATTTTCACCTGTATTCGAATATTTGCTAACGTCCTATTTGGACATTGGCAAATATTCGAAAAATAATTATTTTTCATTTAGAAAACCGTCAAGTTGATTAAAATGATGGATACACCAGATAAAATGAGACATCTTTCATCAAAAACGCAGCTTTTAAACTTAAGAGTTACCTGCGTTCTCTGATAAATTATCTTTCGATCTATTTTTGTTCAACAGCAGTACGAGCTTCTCCTTCGTTGGAGTCCTTCCTGTGTTCTCTGACAAGAGCTAATACGGCCATTTCTCAATAAATATTTAGATACATATAAATACCAGGAAAAAAGTGATTCAATAATCTAATCGAATGTTCATATTAACAGAGTTGAATTATATTATCATACCCATAATGATAGTAGAATTCTCTCATTCAACTAATTTCTTATCTACCTATACTAGTGTGATAAGAAAAGAGAAAAATACTAATTTTCTATTTATCAAAATAATGGAAAGTTGAAGTTGAAAGTTAAGGTTTACTGTAAAATAGGAACGGAAACGTGAATCGACTATCAATCATTCTCTTGATTTGATCAATATCGAATATCAAACAATAAATAATCGATCGAAGGGGTCTGGAACCGGGGAGGAGTGTCTGGCAACCTTTTCAAAAGATTTTTTGAAGTTATACTTCTTTAGGTGCGTTATGAAAAAATGATGAGAGTGAAATTTTAAGATGCGCGCGCATGTGTAACACAAAATTATCACCGCATCAGTGTAACACAAAATTAACACACTATAGTTAGTTATGAAAAAATGATGAAGATGAAGTTCGTTATAAAAAAATGATGGGAGTTATATTTAAATATTTTATTTTCTCATTCTCATGGGGAGGTAGTATGTTTTTTTTAAAAAAGGTCGCTTTTTTATTGGCCGTCATGGGTCCATGTTGCACGGTTGTACATACGCGATAGAGGATAGAGTATGGCTGTAAAAACGTTTCCTAACCCATCTCATTGGGTTAAAATTGGTTAAAAAAAATTCAAAGGGTTGCCAGACACTCTTCCCCGGTTCCAGAACCATAATCGAAGAAGAGGTAGGAGTATTTTAATTTTGAATGATACCTAGGTTAAAAATAAATATATACTTACTTGCCTCAATGGCCACGCATTTATTTTTATCAAATGAAAATTGAGTTTTAATTTTAGCTTTTAATTTCTATTTTAATTAAAATAAAAATTACCTATTTGCGATTAAAAAATCGCAAATAGGTATTTTTTTTTTTTTTTTTTTTTTTTTTTTTTTTTTTTTTTTTTTTTTTCACCCCCCGGGG
>CM022874.1:48394953-48412140 GCA_012654025.1 Pachypsylla venusta
CCCCCCCCCCTCCCGACATGAAAATCTAAGTTGCCCCCCCCCCAGGCCAGATGCTGGCTACGCTCTTGCCTACATTGACCTCACCCAGCCTTAGTTGAGACGGAAATATGGCCAGCAACACGAAGGCGCGAACCTACGTGGACACTCACTTGGTAAAACCTCGCTGGACGTTGCTTACCTTCAGTGATCTAACGGAAATTGGTTCATTCAACGTGCATAGACGGCTGGCTATCTAATAAAAAGATTAAAAAGTCCAGCGATTCTATTTCCATTTTACTACTTTTTTATTTAGTCCCGATACTATCGATTAACGATTAGTCGAAATGTCGAATCGATTTTTTTTCTATAACGCGTTTCAGTAAATAGATAATGGAGCACACATCACAGCTGTTATCACTAACATCTTGGAAATAATCAAACAGAATACAGAAACCTAAAAGTTGAAAGTTTGGAAAGTTCTGCTTTATATTTTGTAATTTTTATATAGATAAACCAGCCAATCGGGATTTCTATATCCAGGAATCCTCATCAATTTTTATTCTTCTGAATTTTTCAATCACAACTCATAAATTATTCATTAAGACTGGATACCAGTCTTAAGCAAGAACACAGATTAGAAGATAAGTAAGGAATATTCAGTTCTAATCTATCACCTTAAGCGATCAGTATTATGATATTATATAATAGATTCTTAAAATAAAAGAATTATTTTCAGAAGAGTTTTTACAACGTTTCATTATTGTGAGATGCATTTTTCTATTCCTGATACTCAACAATTATGCGATGAAAGAGGTTCCAATTATACGGTAAGTGAAATGAGGGATGTTTTTCAATTTTGGTGAAAGTTCGGTAGAAATTAGTTACCTAATTTTATTTTCAACTGTTATACATAGTTAAGTCACATTGAGGTTTCTAATTAATAACTGAACGAAGTGAAAGTTTTAACACCAAGATTTTTCTTTAAAATTCTGTTTTGTCTGTTCGTTCCATAATAACTCCCGCACGCCTTGTCCGATTTTGATGAAAATTGGTATGGTTATTAACAAAGTTCATGGAATTTGCAGAATAGTGAGCTCTATTTAACCACCCGGGCCTCATGGCGGCCTATTTAACTGAGTGAGATCTACAGGATATTTTCATTGAGGTTTTAGACTTCCTGGGTCCTCAGGGTGGTCAAATTAACTGACTGAACTGTACAGCTCACATAATTACTAGTGTATCATTTAGTTGCGATACTACTTACGTAAAGTAAAACTATAAATAGGGCAGATTTCACCCTCTGCTGAGGACAGCATGTCTATTTATTTTCCTTTTAAATAGAACATCTCTAGGTATTCTATCAGAGAGATGTATTTAGTACCTATTTTTTTCTACGTTTTCCCACCGTCCACCCCGATTTATAATCATTATTTTATTACAAGATATTTTACATATAAAGTTAATCAAATTTAATGCTTGTTTTTGAGGAAATGCGGAGAAGGGGAGAAAAATGCACCAGTTCCTCTCCCTTCCTCTCAATCTCCTTTTACACTTAATTATATTTTAACATATCACCTATCCGATCTACAGAGTGGTTGTGATACTATGTCAGGTAAAGGTCTTNATAAAGTTATTCAAATTTAATGCTTGTTTTTGAGGAAATGCAGGGGAGAAAAATGCACCAGTTCCTCTCCCTTCCTCTCAATCTCCTTTTACACTTAATTATATTTTAACATATCACCTATCCGATCTACAGAGTGGTTGTGATACTATGTCAGGTAAAGGTCTTAGATGAGTGATGAGTACGATTTTTGTTGAACCCTTCCACAAGATTATTGTTTTTAACATACCTAATATATCCTATCTGAAAACGAATACTGGATTGTATTAGGTTTCTGGACCCATTGACAGAGAAATACACTTGAAGTTTTTGTATCTTGCTCTAATACTTCCATGAACATAATGAATGAAAAAAAATCAAAAAATCCATACCCAAGGTTCATCAAATAGGACAAGGCGTTCCAGAGTTATGGTGAGCTGAACATTTCGTTGAGTTAAAACTAGACCTCACTTTGTACGATCAAATAGAGAGGAGATATAAACTACTTCTAATAAATGTACAAGTATTGGAACGAAAAGGTAAACATGATCGTCCAGGGATGAAATTTCTCACCTTGAATGTCTTTAAAGAATAAAGAATTGAAGTTGTAAAAAAGTAATAAAATAATTTGTTTGGTGACCCTATGTTTGTTAGAAGAAAAGATTTTAAAATTTTTGTCGGATCAAAAATCACCTAATTGGACAATCATCTAATTTTTTAAAAGCCGATCGGACAAAAATTTTAAAAAATATATTTAAAAATCTTTTCTGTGAACAAGTTGTAATGAATTTTACGAGAGTGTTTGTTTAAAGTTACAAAGCTATCCAACATTCTGAAAAGTTAAATCAATATATTGTTTTAAAACTGGACGCGGAGACTACGGAGAACCTTCCAGGAAGTAAATTTTATGGAAATAGTGTTCATTATAACGAGTATAGCCTAGTGATAACACATTCTAATACTTTGCCGCCCACTTTTTGTGACATGAGAACACCCGCCCGTCCTCACGATGGTTATACGCCCCCCCCCCCCACTGGAACGCATACTATTACAGTTCCAGCCAAGCGACATCAAACTTTTTGGTAAACTCGTATCAACCTATTTCTACCATTTTTCCAAACTTGAAACCCTGAATTTAGAAATGGGGAGAACACTTGATTTTAAGTTTAAAGACAACACCGCTACAACAACAACAGCGTTTTTGTTAATTTACATTTTTTTTTTTTGGTTTAAGGGATTCAATTTACATTTAAATGGAGAATACCACAGCACCCTTCGATATAAACAGTTACATAATTTTAATGAACAAATTAGAAAACTGTATGGTGTTGACAATGTACCTAATTTTCCACCGAAAAAACTATTTCCCCTTACTGCTGTTCAGATCGATGAAAGAAGAAATCAATTGGAAAAGTTTATGCAAGCATGTAAGAATTTTTATGTCTTGTTTAACATTCTGCATCATTTTGATACACTTTAAAAATGTATAATATTTGGAATATTGTTTCCAAAATGTCCACGGTTTTCTTGCAGAGAGGTTGCGACCAGCAGTTTAAGACAGTATTATTATTAATTGTGGCGGCCTTTCCTTTCGGAATTCCAAGTACTGCGTCCACTAGTTAGGACTATTGCACACCTATTTAAGACAGTAACAGTGCCAGACTTTAATTCCGATTATTGGGCCTTAATACCGAAATATAATTAATAATGTTTAAAATAAAGTGGCGAAAGTGTCTCTTATGCTGCGAGAATGATTTTTTCTGGGCCTTTTTTGACCTCTACGTATCTTCAAACGTAAATTTCAAATTTAGAGGGAGATAAAAATAGTGTGGCCTATTCCAGAGATTGTTTATTGAGAATTTGTAACACTTAATTGTTTTCCTTTGATTTCAGTGGGTCAAAGTAATTTGCTGCGAACGAGTGATTTAGTCATATCATTTTTACTGCTAGCTCAACAAGAATCATTTGGTGAAGAAGTCAGAGATGTGACGTTGTCCGTGTATCTACTGAACAATGTTCAAACGAGCATCACGGTTAATAGTAGTGATAGCTACTCTATTGTGCTTGAGGTATTTATAAAATACATGTTTACCAGCAGAATCTGCCTTCTTTGCTGGGTGTATTAGAGGCATGACCTTCTGTCGTCCATCCATGAATCAATGCAGAAGACTAGGCCTTGTCACGGCAACCAATGGAATCAGATAAATCCATGGTCGATTTCTTGGAATAATAATGTATTGGTTTCTCATTGTTTTCCGCATAGATAGTGAAAAGGATTATAGATTCCGACCTTTCGCCTTTTCGGTTACTACGATTAACATGCTCGGGAAAGTATTCAACTTATCCACAGGGGATCTGTGCCCCCTTAGAATATTAATTTTTGTCGTCTTATAGTCCTCTTATAGTAATTTTCAACCTTCATTATGGTTTTACTTGACATAGTATCCCAATTTAACCAACTCTTTTATCCTCTTTTCCAGCGTATTTGCAATGAACTGTGTCTTCCCTCGGCGTATATTTCTTATTTTTCATTGTTTTTAATATCCTGCCAAGACGTCAATCACCTGTCAAGTAAGTGAAATGAAATGATTCAGGACGCTAGGGTTTCCGGGTTGTGAACTTATAGAGATACACGCTAACCCAGTAGAATCGTTGCTGAACTTCATTAGGGGTACGGCAATTTTAGGGCTGGGTGAGAGATATAGACATGTGAAAAATGCAGCACTTGGAATTCCGAATAGGAAAGGCCGCCACAATTAATAATAATAATGAGTGAAATGAAATGGTCTGTCCTAACGATTTCTAGTTGTATGCACTGCGACAACCTAGAGCACTTAATATTACAGTTTCGGTTGAAAGGTGATTTCAGGAAGGTAGTGAAAAGTATTAGGGAAATATGTTTTGTCCTGAAGAAAGACAAAATAGGGTAGGGTTGGAAAGGTCTAAGGTCTGGAGAGAGTATTTCCGCAATATCCTTGGTGGAATACACCCTGTAGGACTAGTGCGGCATCTGATGAGAGATTTTTCCCTATCATACCACTCATTCAACAGTTTACTGTTGAATTTGACACTGTAAAAAATTAAAGTTCCGCCTAAATGCCATCAAAGACTTTTTGGTAAACTTATATTTCGAGAACAGTTGATTTTGGAGAGGCACTGCTATAACAACAATAAAGTGTCCATTTTATTTACATGACGTTGCGATGTTTCTCCAGAAAACACCAACACCAAATTATAGTTCTGCCCCTAAACTTACCCCTCAACAGTCAGATTTCTAGATTTGGGACAGAGGAAACCGTTTACTTGTTATTATATTGGATTTATTATTTTGTTCTAGTTCTTAGAAAATTACAACACTATGAATGTCCTTACATATCACAAAAGACCATTCCAGGATCACTCCGCATTTATCTAATGAAGAAGTAAGTACAGATTCCAAAGGTTCATCATTGAAACTAATAAACCAAAAACTCTTTCAATGTGACAACTAGTTTTACTATTTTATTGGCTAAAAAATCCCCCCTCCCGGTTTTATATTTTATGTTTAAAGGTACTTAGAATCCAAAAATGGAATAAAAAAAATCTGCGCGCCCGCCGCACTTTTGCCACTGATGAACGAGTAAGTGTACTTCGAGCCAAAACGTCACCCAGTATTACTATCTTGAAGTTCTAAGATTAGATGTACGTTCCGTTTGGGGTCTAATGATGCCCCGTATTCTTCATACATTGAAACGTACAATATCAAATTTTGAGGATGAGTATTTTTTTCGTGACGATTCCAAAGCTTTATTATTAAAAGTAATATACTCGTAGATAGAGGAAAAACATAACTGGTCAAATCACAGGGTACTATAGAGTTATTCGTTTGAAGTCGATATTGTTTTGCCCATGGCAAATAATAAAAACTTCAAAAACAATTACTTACCATCACAGTTATTACAAGGAAGACTACTTTTATTCTTGAAATAAGAATAAAAATATAAATATTTTTATAGAAGAATCGTAAGATAATAAATAAATTAAATAATTAGAGAATATTGATTCGGATTAATTATAAATTATAGCTTTCGATAGCACTCAGACTATTATCGTCAGGCCGATGTTGACTCTACGGTGTCCCGAGTAGAAGTGAGGGTATCAGAGTATGTGAACTAGAAATGTGATGTGGGAAACAACACACGAATATATCAGAACTTGCTCGATCTTTACAAGTAATAACATCTCATACTCTGATACCCTCACTTCTACCCTGGACATCGTAGTCAACATCGGCCTGACGATGATAGTCCGAATCGATATTGTCTAATTATTTAATTGAATAAAAATATACTTTTTATATGCACTTGAACGTTTTTTACGATTTTATTTGTGGTCGTGTTTCAGTTATTGGGACTTGGAGTATGATGTTGAACTTATGAGTGATCCCGTTGGACTGAATCTTCTTTATGTCCAAGCAGTGTCCGATGTACATCGAGAATGTATTGTTGTTCATCAGGACACTAGAAAAATATTAGATCAACTAGAAACGTCTGGTGCACAAAAAGAGGTAAGATTGAATCATACAGAGAAGGGCGATAGTGGTGATCGCATCCCTGATTTGAAGAATGAAAAAATAATTAGTCGCTGTTTTTTACTTTACTTATCCTGTAAAAAGGAAAGTATTGTATTGGGCTGAAATTTTCGGTGTCGAGTTTTCAATGTCAAAACTGGAGTCCCCAGAGCCCAAATTTTGAGTTTCAGCCATTGGTCCGTGTGTGTGTATCTGTTTGTAAACAAGATATTTTAAGATCGGTAAGTTCTAGAGACTTGAAATTTTATATGTACGTAAAGTTTATTCCGGGAAAAAACCCTTTTGGTTGTAATCGAATCTACTCTTGGCGATTTTTTGCCGCTTTTAGCGGTTTTCACCAGTCTGGCATAAAAAAACGGTAAGGGCTAGAGACTTGATTTTTTTTTTTTTTTATTTTATGTATTGTACATTTTTAATTTATATATNATAACATACACATACAACGTAAACAACATCCTCCTAGATTATGTGACCCAGTATAAAGATTTGGACCGATCTCCGTGGCCGAGTTGGTAAGACGATTGACTCTTGGTCCGGAGATTGTGGGTTCGAATCCCACCCGGTGCGAAAATTTTCTGATCGAATTTTCTCATTCCCGGAATGGCATGGCTGTAAAAAGGAGTGCCCTGAAGTAATGCGAAAGCGGTTCCGGGGCATAACTTTTATTTTTTAAAAAAAAAATGCGTGTTGAATTCTGCTGAGTTTAGGCTGTATATTACTCCCAGCACGTACTACCCAATAAACAGTTTTTTTTCTCCTTTATTGAAATTTCTCTGAAAATCAATTACTTAAGTCTCACCGTTTCTAGATTCAGATTTGAAAAAATGGAGAAAATAATATATGTTGATATTAGGTTACCGAAAAAGTTTTGATGTCCCTTGCCTGGAAGTCTGACGGTATGTTCGGCCTTTTACATGAGGGCAAAAAGTAGGATACCACATGCGTTTAATTCAAGAACCAAGTCCAACCTTTTTTGACGTAAAAATCCAACTGTTTTCGATGTTAATCGCAACTGATTTGTTACGAATTCTGTTACTTAAGAGTTCAACATCGAATGAAATCCTCGATCAATGAAGCTAGGTAATTATCTATCACCAGAAAAATGTAGCTCCACACGCAGTTCACAATGTAATAACCAGGCCTGTGGAGTCATGGAGTTAGAAGTTTTCCTAATTCTGAGAGAACGCTTTGGAGACAAAAAGTTTGTAATGAGAAGTTGGGAGTTTTCGAACACTCCGAACTTAGCTCAAATAAAATAAATTAACGTAACTTATTAGCATCAAAATGTTTTTTGCACTCTAGCGAACGTCATTTTGTCATGGGCTGCCAAGTAGGAGATTTTCTAATTTTTGACAGAAACACTCAGAGTTGGATCAGTTTTATAAAGACTCCTGAGTCGGATTTGTAAGCGGGAAATGTTGATGGGAGTCGGATTCGAAGATTATTTTCTGGCTGCAACTGATCCTCTTTGTGTTTAAGTTTCAATTGTGACACCCATTCTTCTACAACACAAAAATTGCGTGATCAAATTAAGTTATATCATTGTCTTAATTTTTATTAAAATTATTTAAATAATCGTAAGATATTAAAATTGACAATATTGATTCAGAGTTTATTTGAATGTTTACTTTTAATTTGGCTTAACGTCTCTTTAACATCTATTGGTCATTCAAGACGGGGGTTTTACCCTCCATTCGCTGGAAACTTGCAAACCAGCTACCCAGCCTGGGTTGTGCCGGAAAAAAGAGCCAACGATACGTGATGTTCCCAAGCGGTCACCCATCCAAGTACTGATCACGCCCGACGTTTCAACATGGTATGATCGTTGGCACTTTTATTTTTTAATTTAATTAATTAAAGGTTTAATTTTCATTTTCTTGCAGTATTTAGAACTAGCTCGCCAATTAAAATATTATGGTTTTATTGAATTTGAACCTTGCATATGTGATTTTCCTAAGCCTAACACACGAGTCATAATCAACATAGGAATGAGAGAGATTAATTTCAGGATACGATCAACAGAGGGTGACATTAGAGAGGGAACTTTCAAAGTTACTCGGATGAGATGCTGGAGGATTACAATGAAAAAAGTAAGCATTTTGATTTTTGGAGCAACTGCCATGGGAGGATTCTTTTTTACTATTCTTAAAATAACAAATGTCAACTAAAGTATAGTGGAACTTCTGGCCCCTTTCGTTTCACCGAATAAACAACTAACCATACGTGACTAGTTGATCACCCATGCGAATCCATAACACTATTCACGTTGCTTAACTTAAGTGATCTTACGGGAACATCTTGTATGTTTGATTGGTACCAATTCGAGCACCGCAATACGATGACCATCCATTTCGCCGTTTCCCTGTTTATGGTGCTTTAATAATGTATCTTGACAGATTTTCCTGTTCGATCCTATGAGTCAAATTTTGGACACCATAATATGTTGACGGCTGGTAATCCTGTGGGGTTCCATAACATGATTACGACTGGGAGACCATTCTGTGGTACCTCAGTTGCGTCGCAATACAATATTCACAATATGAATTTTGACTCGCCATCGAGCGTCATTACATGATGACCGCCGGTCATCTTTTTGGGTCGCATAATATAATGTAAAAAAAAAAATGTAAATGTAGAATTTCTTTGTGTTAAGGCCCAATGACCTTTTCACAACTTTTGTGGGTATCACAGCATTACTAAGAGCCTCCTGCACTAATAATCTCTTCATAATTCATTCTTCTAATCTTTTTACTCTGGTAATGCCGCCACTGGTCGCTACTCACATTAAAGTAGCTACTCAATTGTCCTCACGAGGCTGAGTGCACCCCGAAATCACAAGCACAAAGTCGAAAATTTTCCGACCCCGCCGGGGATTGAACCCGGGTCCCCCAAGTGCAATGCCAGTGTGATACCCACTAGACCAGGANTCGCTTCATTGATGAATTACGTTATTCATTTATATATATATATTTTTTTTTTTTAATTCCAGGAAGAACCTTTAGACAATTGTAATCCCTATGATATCGGGTGTTCGTCCAATAACATTGAGCAAAATACAACAGAGTTAGCATTCGAATATCTATTAGCTAAAAATAAATTACAATGGATAACAATTATAAGTGATCAAGCCATTCTAATGTCAAATTTGTTACAATCGATAATTGATGAATTAGTTATTAAACGGAGTCATGATGATGATAGACACAGTAAAAGTGTGAGTCAGTAATTTCCTATAGCATTTTCCCTTGGTTAGTTTTCACTCACCTTTTCTGAATTTTTCTATTATCATAGAATACTATTGGCACGGGAACGACCAATGCCTGTAAGGCGCCAAGTGAAGCGATCGTAGCCTGCTAGTTTTAAAATAAAAAAAAGTCTTGCGTAATCTATAAAAATAAAACTCAATGTAACGATAAATATGTGTGTGTATCATTAATTTTTTAGCCAAAACGGTAAGAGATATCGAAAAATTGATGAGAATGGACCCCGCCAAAACCATAGGCTAGAACCCCAGATAAAATATCAGAATCAAAAATGAACCGTTTTCGAGTTACGGCCGATTTAACCGGTCATGGTCCAATATCTTAAATTTTGTCGCGACAACATATCAACTCAAAACGAGAAAGTTTTAGGTGGCCTTTTTAACCTTAATTGGAAAATTTTGTCGCGACAACATATCAACTCAAAGCGAGAAGGTTTTAGGTGGCCTTTTTAACCTTAATTTGGAACATAGTTTACAAAAAACGATTTTTGTAAGGGGAATCATAGAATACCATTAGCTTCCGATTTTTGAAAGGGAAATCATAGAATACTATTAGCACGAGAACGACCATGCCTCTAAGGCGCCAATCTATAGGCCGCAGCGAAACACGGGTGAAACAGCTAGTTATGTATATGGATGACGTATAAAACTAGAAGATGTCATTCATGTGTTCTGTCTTTACAAGCATTTATTTATGATAAGTAATCAGATTTTCTATTTTCTCTGCTCACATTGTTGAACCAAACTTAATTATTGAATCGTCATTAAAACTCATATTCAATACTAAACACCTTAATTAAGACTTCCTATTTTTATGATCCCTCCTGTCTTCTTCTACCTTATACTTCCATCTGATTTTGGGCTACCCTTTTTTCTTCTTTCCTCTATCCTAAATTTTCCACTTTTTTCGTAATTTCCAATGTACTCTCCATCTCTATATGCACAAACTGCATAAATCACGATTAAATTTTCTTAGGGAAAAAAATGTTTCTATCTTTTCTTGTAAAACCAAATATCGAACGAATCATTCTCATATACTGAACCGTCTAGCCTTCTTGGCTTTTTTTTATCGTTCGAGTTTCTGCACTATAGCGCTGGTTTCACAAACTCAGTATTTTCTTGTATAACTTGGCTACTAAGGCCTTCCTCACCGAGTCTGGGTGAAGTCAATGTGGGTAGTTGGTTTGTAAGTTTCCAGCGAATGGTGAGCAAAACCCCCATCTTAATTAACAATAGATGTAAGAGACGTTAAGTCATGTCGATTGCAATCATTGGTATCTTATGTGATCAGTCCAATGGTTATCTTCACGCATGAGTAACTAGTTGCTAGTTAAGGTATGTTAAGGAATAAATTCACATCAGGACTTCACAGGCGAATGGTTGTACTTACCGAGTCCTTTCGGATTTTTTTTCCTCTACCAGACACCGTCCATATTGCGTTCCAATGACAACATCTCACTGTGTTGCGACTACAAAACGGTTGATTTAAACAAGGTTACTCCAAATGCTGCTACTTAATACATATTAGGTATATTGAATATGTATTAAGTAAAAGTAGAGCTAGTAAGATCAATCGAACAAAAACAATTTCCCGAAATGCAGATAACAATAAAACCATATATTTGAATGCTGATCTTACCAACCTAGAACATAAAATAATATTCTGGAGTGATCCTTTTGGGACAGTGGCCCTCTTTGGTCTGGAGAAAAGTTTACTGGATCCTATACATTCTTTTTTAAAAAAAATGTTGTTTTAACTTTCCAGATTTGCAGCAGTAATTCATTCTACTACATGAGAAGAGATGGGAGTAGTCAAATCACTTCACCTAGTATTAGTAGTTCCGAATTAGATTCAAATTCGTCGGTAAGAAATATTGGTTAAATTCGCGAAACACCGGACGTGATTCGTTTAATTTAAAATTTAGATAAGAAATAAATTTTCTTATCTAAATTTCAATTCGTGCGTTAGTTGGGACCAGAAGAAGGAACCAGGATAGATAATATTGTTAATGTTAAAATATCGCCATATTCTGAGCTTAATATGAAATCCTTAGCCCTAATAAGAAATAAAAATAATGATTTTAAAAATATCCTAAAACTCCGACCGGGCAGCCCTGACCAGTTATAATGTAAACTTTCCCTCATCTGACACCATTTTACATTTATCACAAACAATATTATGTCCCCTGTGGATAGACAGACTTAAAAAGATTACTTCCAAGGTGCACTAGTCCATGCCAGTCGTAAAAGGCGACTAAAGGAAGGGTTGGAAACGATATCTTTTCCATTACCCATGCAGAAAGCAAGGAAAAGCTACTGCATTATCCGTAACGTTTCTCAATTATCAACAACTCATGGAGAGTTGTTGCATACCAGGCCCATGGCTGTTAATCTATGATGATGATGATGATACTGTNCCTCATCTGACACCATTTTACATTTATCACAAACAATATTATGTCCATTGTGAATAGATGGACTTAAAAAGAATACTTCCAAGGTGCTCTAGTCCATGCCAGTCGTAAAAGGCGACTAAAGGAATGGTTGAAAACGATATCTTTTCCATTACCCATGCAGAAAGCAAGGAAAAGCTACTGCATTATCCGTAAGGTTTCTCAAGTATCAACAACTCATGGCGAGTTGTTGCAAATCAGCCCCATGGCTGTAAACCTATGATGATGTTTAGGTATGTCAAAAACTGAAAGGACCAGATTAAAAATTTCTTTGTTCCTACTCCACCGATGCCGCCTAATTAATGATGATGATTTTTTCCCCTCAGAATGGTTCCAGCGAGTCCCGATCATCAACGAGACGATTATCAGATAAGATTTCTTCGGTCAGTATGAAAGTGATGGGCAAATCACCATTTGTAGAAAATGATGCTTTCGAAGGAATTGGAGATGACGATTTGTAGAAGAAAAGAAAAATGACTGAACAGTTATATCATGAGGCACGACATAAAAGTTTTATTTACTCAGAGATGAGTATATTTATACCAAGTCGGCTGTTGTATATTTAAACCCAGAAATGAGTATATTTATACCAAGATGAGTATATTTATACCAAGTCAATAATAAATATCATTCATCATCTCTCTGAAATGTAAAAATGGGTATTTACCACGAAGTTCGAATTTTGACTCAAAATGAAGTCAAGATCCATTTACCAAAAATTTGGTATTTCTTGATCAAGTCGAATTCATTCAAAGTTCTGTGTCATTAAAAAAAATGAGACGCTAAATTTGTTTGAATTTCAGGATTCGACTCAACATTAAGTCAAATTACAAGATCCAGTCATTAAGAACTATGTGTTTTTTTTTTTTTTTTTAGCAATCGAAAAATATTTAGACGGACTATTTGCTTGAAGATCAATTTAATCTCAAGTTATACTTTCTCATATCTCAAAGGTAGTTATTTTAATTAACAAATCGCATCTGTGAGTTTATTTTAAGTTCAATATTTTGTATGTCATTAGAATAAGGATGAGTTTGCGTAGTCTCTTTCATAGACCAACCACATCCACACTATATTGGTGACAAAGTTTTGTGATAAGGTGCTTTCTATTTATCTTTTTTATAACATTCCAATAAATTGTATTTTTTTGGGGGGAGGGAGGGTGAATAGGGAATATTAATAAAAAGATATATCATAGAGGACCCACTAATTAAGTAAAAAATGTCTTTTCGCATTTTAAAAAATGTCCAAGCGAAAATAAGGTCAGACAAACCTCTGTGAACTTATCGCCAGAATTAAAGATTTTCCTATTGTTCGGAGTCATGGAAGCTGCTCATTTTCTTATTGTTTGTTAATGTCTTTCATACGTTGTTAACTTCATTTCACAGAATTAAATTACTATATTTCTTACAATATTATGGTGCCAGAACTGCTACCAGTCCTCCTTCAGTATGTGATTTTTTTTTATGAAATTTCCATCATATAACACTGAAAAACGTTATGTTGTATATTTTCATAAGTCCGAGCAAACCTGGCGATATCAACACATTCATAGAGACAAGTATGTTTCGGTTGTTTTATCTAAATGGACATGGACAAATGCTTTTTTAATCTAACTTGACAAAGCAATAGTAAAATAGTACACATAATGAATGTTTCTCTTAAAAATTTCGGGGTCGTTTTTTAAGAAAATCTTTAAAAACCCGTAAAATATCAAATTTTGATATTTTACAGGAATCCTTATTTTTCATCTATGTACCATCTTGCATTCGATAAGTTTGTACTCTGTAGACTTTTATGTTCTTATTGTTTTATTCCTCGTAATATATCAAATATATCATCTCCATTTATTTTTATTTTTGTCAACATATATTATGAATTGAATATTCCGTCGCGTATTATCATATTCCATATATAGGCCTGTTTTTTTATTTAACTTATTCCAAAAATGGGGAAAATCAACTTCTGAGGAAAAAAGAGTGGAAATTCACTTATTATATAAAAATATTTTCAAGGTCAAATCGAATTCTAGAAGAACAGAAAATTTTTCTCTTCTCCAAGATGTAACTTATTTTTTACATCGGTTTTTGGCAGTTTTTTTTCTTCTTTAATTTAAATTAAAAAGAGGTGGGAGTTTTGTTTCTCTTTGTCTTGAAAACAAACAAAGAGAAACGAGAAAAAAGTGAAAAAATTGAGAGGAATAAGTTCAATAAAAGAACACGCTTTCTGATTACCTGTATTCAAAGTTTACCTATTTTTTTAATCATTATTTATTTATAAAGAAATATAAAACTACATTAACTCATTATCATTTATTTATTGTATGACTTATTACTATACATCGTTTTCAAGATAATATGCACAACGTGTGAGAATTTCTCACACAAGCCCTGAAAAGTTGACCAAAATTGAATAAACTGTACTGTTTTTTTATTTAACTTATTCCAAAAATGGGGAAAATCAACTTCTGAGGAAAAACAAGAAATTTACTACAGAATGTATGGAACCAAGTTTGTTCCTTGATGTCTAGAACGCAAAATACAATTAAAAAAATCACCCTTTTTTGATACCTAGTAGTTTTTAAAAGTTCATTGTAATATTATGGGCGTAGATGTAAGCTTTTATATATAGATACGCGAATGGTACGGGTGTCTATTGATGCTTTTTAGTGTATCCAGATTACATGTGTATCACGTTTGCCCTAACATCTAATATAAGCACTATACACTTAATACAATTTACTCCATTCTTCTCTCTCTTTGAACTCCTTTTCAACTTGCTCTATAAGAGGCTTTAAGTATCTTACATCATCTTCATACTTTGTCCATTGCTCTTTTGGCAAGATATTTTTTTGAATATTTAATTGTACAGCTCTTAATTGTCTGTAGTGTCGTTCATTTTTAATATGTTCTGGCAATCTTTTGACAGCTTCCTTAACAATTGGTGTTTCTGCCGCTAAGTCATCATAATATAAACCTGAAATAATCAGTAATAACTATTTATTACAAATATAATAAACCAGCAGGTGTCCGCAATTTTGTATCGGTCCTTTTCCGTGGCTGCAGGGATACCAATCAAGATACAGTAGATTTGTAGCAGGGCTCCGGAGTCGTGAAAATAATCTTCGGCTCCAACAATCAAATTCTCCCGACTCTACATATTATAAAATCTCGTCCCTGAGCATCTTCAGTTGACCATAATTCGTTTCCAGTTAAACTTTCAATTTTTTCTCCTACTTAATTTATTTAGTTCAGTTCACTAGAAGATGTCGAAAGCGAAACAGACGAAAGCGCTCGTGACTTATCAATTTACTTGTAGTCGATACAAAATTAATTAGAAATTCTTATATTTCAAAATGACTACAAACATCCTCAATAATATTCCTTATTTTAATTTAAACAAGTAAGAAAAGTCACTGTTTATTTTTAAAATAAAAAGAAACAATTATCTTAATTAATTATCTAGCATCAATAGATAGCCCTTAAAAATTACTTACCATATTTGCGGAATCCAGAATATTCCCAGGCCCATTTTTTTAGCCAACCTGGAATTTTAAACAAACAAAAAATTAATTTTATGTTTTTTCATCATCTCGACAAATTGCTTTATATTTTATTTAAATTTTGATGGGTTTATATTTGCGGAAATGCATAGGACAACTGTCATGAATCGTTTCCTTGATTCATTTTGCATCGGACGCTGTAATTTCTATGCTAGCCTATCTCTTCTTTCCCATTGATCCTCGTAATTTTATTAATCTATCAAGTCTTTCCGTTCTGAATAAGTATAATATAGTCAGGTTTACAGATAATGAAAGATTTTATTTCGTAAAATTTGTGAAAATACTCAAATGCGGACTCCCTCGGTTAAGCGCTTGTAAGTAAACAGGAAGGCGTGAGTTCAATTCCTAGCAGAGGCAGAATTTTTCCTCTTTGAGTATTTGACCACATAAAAATGGAGCTGAGGCGTTAACCTTGCCAAGTGGTAATCTTCTGATCAAGTCTTTTTTTCTTAGTCCATTAAATTCTAAACCTTGCCAAGTGGTAATCTTCTGATCAAGTCTTTTTTTTCTTAGTCCATTAAATTCTAGAGTATATACTATGTGTAGCTTATTTGCGTAGTCAAACTTTTTGTTATGCTTTTTAAAATGAAGTAATCATCTTTTTCTATGAGAAAACAGATCTGAAATCTGTAACACATCTGAAGGTTTCAGATTGACTTCTATTATTTTGTTCAATAAAATAAAGGTTTTTCTAATACTCTTGGGTTATTTGAATACCTGAAACAATATTATCCAGAATTTAGATCTGGATTTCTATTATTTCCTTCGTTTAGAGAAATTTTTTCTAGCAATCTTTGTTTGTTAGGTAAGAAATATGATATTTGCAATGAACTAGTGGATCTACACTACTAATAATACTTACTAGCGCCATTTTTTGCACTCATATTTGTAAATCAATGAAAATTGTTGTAAATTTTAATATGTAATTGAGAAAATAATCAAAATCAAATTTGTGACAAAAATGACCTTTATCTTATCACAGATTTTTTATTTCACGATAACGATCTCGATTTTCTAGAAATTTACAACTTTTGCAAAACGTAAAGTAAATAATGAGAGAAGAAGAACTAATCGAGTAGTGAAAAACTGAGATGTCCAATTTTCACAAATCAAATTAATATTTTACATAATATGCTTAGAAAAATGTGAAGTTTCAGATAATTTGAAAAGAAAAATTAAAAATTGATTGCCACTTTTTGGTTATTTTCACCTTCCAATAATTGTTTGCTGAAATTTCGTTCGTGCATGAGAATTTGTACTACTGACCGTACTATTTTTGTTATTGATTTAAAATTTCTGTAATCAGCTGATATTAAAGACGTATTTTAGGAATCGAAAAATGTTTGCTTTTTGAAACAACGAAAAATGTTTTCGTTTTGAAACAATTGTCCGAATCTCATCACTTTGTAATGTCTTTTTCCTTTGGCCAAATGGAGACCCAATAACAGATTTCTAATGATTCAGTCTCTTTTAATATTTCCAAATCCGAAAACTTAGATGGAATACGAACCAAAAAGTTTTCATATTTTTATTGAAGGTTACTGTTTGTCCTGTATAACTAGGTGTGTCCGTGGACAAAAACGGGCGGAGCCATCCGTTTCACCTCGAATTTTCGGGCACCACATAAACTTTAGCATATTGCTCCATTATTCCGTTAAAACAAGATTTTTTGAGAATACCGCACCTTTCTTGATCGCATCATGCCGTTGAGTAGTAGGTCCTATTTGAAACGCAAAATAATCGGCCGAAAAATCGGAAACG
>CM022874.1:48423043-48435532 GCA_012654025.1 Pachypsylla venusta
AAATGCAAAGTGTTAAAAAATGTCATGCTATTTTTAAAACTCTTGGTGGTTCCACAAAAGGACTCCACACACATCTCTTAAGTTCAAAACTTTATTTTTAATTTATCCACTTATTATAGTAACTACCTACTTCTACTTGATTTTTGGAAGGTTCCCATTTTTTTCCTAATCGCGGGACCAGTCCCGGGATCCCGGCATTGTGATCGTTCCAGTCCCGAAGCTTCGGAATTGTCAAGAAGGTTCGGGATCATAATCTCTAGCTATCATGCTCTGAAATTCAAATTTTTTTTAGAAAATTTATTTCTCATTTTTATCATTCAATACCGAATGACGATACCTAACGTTTCGTTTGGTGTACCTCGACGATACCTAACGTTTCGTTTGGTGTACCTCGCATACATCTTTAGTGAAAAATTACCCACACTGAAACAAAAACTCTGCCAATTTGACACATGGGTTTATTATTTTACTGGCGAAAAATAGGTACATATTTCAAGTATCTCTGGCTCTTATCATTCTCTTTTTAGACAGGATTACTGAAAACCGCTCAAAAGCGGCGCAAACAAAAAATTTATTGCACCCAAAAGTTGCGAAGCTTACCCAAATATGACATTTCTCTAGCGCTTAATATTCTCCTTTTAACACATGATCAGTGAAAACTGCTTAGAAGCGGAAAAAAACGCCAACAGTATATTTGATTGCACCTAAAGTTTGTATTGCACAATAAGGCTGCAAGTATGACATAAACATCAAATTTCAAGTCTCTAGCTCTTACTGTTCTATTTTTAGATCGGATCAATGAAAACCGCTAAAAAGTGGAAAAAACCATCATCGATTCCATCGGTACTTCCGATTGCACTCAAATGTTTCGGCACACAAATAGACCCCAAACGGAAATTCTTTACAAAATCGATCAAAGCTAAGTGGCAAAAGTAACCATTTGTTTTATTCGATTCGACTTAGGTATAGGATGCTAGAATTTATTCTTTTGGCTGAGTAAGTACTCTTTTACACTCGTTCTGTGAAAACTGTGTGCTCACCTCTAGTGCATGGCTTCCTACCCACATTGGGTGATTAAACATTGAGTCATACACACTCATCTCATTGTCATGACACTGTGTGCTCACCTCTAGTGGATGGCTTCCTATCCACATTGGGTGATTAAACATTGAGTCACACACACTCATCTCATTGTCATGACACTGTGTGCTCACCTCTAGTGGATGGCTTCCTATCCACATTGGGNGTAAGTCCCGTAACGGATTTTTTTATTTTTAACGGCTACAGATAGAGACTTGAAATTTTATATGTAGTTTTAACACAATTTATTCTATATTTTGGCGTAAGTCCCGTAACGGATTTTTTTATTTTTAACGGCTACAGATAGAGACTTGAAATTTTATACGTAGTTTTAACACAATTTAATCTATATTTTGGCGTAATTAAAATTTCTGCAGGGTGTCTCAAAAGTGGGTAAACAGACATTAACATTCGATTTTTAAATTGAAACTCCTATTTTTTATTTCATATTCAAATTTTACGTTAAATTCTATACACAATCGACTCCTCACTCGATACTTTGATCAAACGGATCTCTGATCAAACCCGCCCAATCATTGATTTTTCTTCGGAATAAAAGTGATAAAACTAATTTTTTACACTTTTTATACTCAAAGAAATTTCAAAAATTTCATTTTTGAAATTTAACATCAACCAAAAATGAATTTCTACCCTGCTTAGGTATAAAAAGTGTAAAAAATGAAAAACCAATGGTGACCATGAGGTTCATCATAAAAAGCTTGACTGATTTGATGTATTCGCTTTATTACTTTTATTCCGAAGAAAAATCCATGATTGGGCGGGTTTTATCAGAGATCCGTTTGATCAAAATATCGAGTGAGGAGTCGATTGTGTGTAGAATTTAACGTAAAATTTGAATATGAAATAAAAAATAGGGGTTTCAATTTAAAAATCGAAAGTTGGGACACCCTGTAGAAATTTTAATTACTCCAAAAAATAGATTAATTTGTGTTAAAACTATCGATATTTTGACATTGAAATTATTCAATGAAATATATTTCCCAACCACACCGTTTGAAGTCGAAAAAATGACCAAATTTGGAATCCTGACAAATACATCTTAAGTTGTGAATCCTGGTCATAAATAATGGTAGTGTTTTTTTTAAAAAAAAATAAAAAAAAATAATACATTATTTAACTTTACAAAGTTGCAGTCATCAGTAGATAATAGGAAAAAACTACAAAAACAACAACTATCACATCAGCAGCAGCAACAAATATCACATCGTAGTCATCAACAACAACTATCATATCACATCACCAACAAGAACCATCACATTATCATCACCATTATCAACAATTATCACAGCATCAACAACAACTATCACATAAACAAAAATAAGAACTATCACATCATAGTCAACAACAACAACAACAACAACAACAACTATCACATCAACACGAAAAACAACAACTATCACAGCCACAGCATCAACAACAACAACAACTATCACATCAACAACAATGACAAACTTGAAAAATGTTAATCGGCAACAATTTGATATAATTATTTGAATATCCAATTAAATCAGCAGCAACAACAAATATCACATCGTAGTCATCAACAACAACTATCATATCACCAACAAGAACCATCACATTATCATCACCATTATCAACAATTATCACAGCATCAAACAACAACTATCACATAAACAAAAATAACAACTATTACATCAACAACAACTATCACATCATAGTCATCAACAACAACAACTATCACATCAACACGAAAAACAACAACTATCACAGCCACAGCATCAACAACAACAACAACTATCACATTAACAAAAATAACAACTATTACATCAACAACAATGACAAACTTGAAAAATGTTAATCGGCAACAATTTGATATAATTATTTGAATATCCAATTAAAATGTATTGAGCTCATACAGGGTCGTAAGTATTTTAATCCTCAGGTTTTCAATTCTGTGTAAATGTATATTTCTTTGTGTTTATGTCACAGTTTCTGTGGACATAATAGCATACCAAGGTATTTTTATATATATTCCAATATAACTAGGTTCTCAGCTACCATTATCTCGAGCTCTAGCACCTATCGTTCCTTTTTAGGCAGGATTCGCAAAAACCGCAAAAAAAAAAAAAAAATCCCCCAGCATTTTATTGAATTTCAACCAAAAGTTTCGTGTTCATCCTTGGCATACCAAATTTCTCTAGTACTTACCATTCTTGAGATATCTTGTTTACAGACAGACAGATATACGGACCTACAGCTGAAACTCGAGATTTGGGCTAGGGGGACCTCAGAACGTGTTTTGTTCGACATCGAAAATTTCAGCCCATTACAATTTACATTACTTTTCTTTTGGTTTATTATTTTCAATAATGAACCTTTGGAATCGTCACGAAAAAAAATACCCCCCCCCCCCCCCNAAAAAATCCCCCCCCCCCCTCAAAATTTGATGTACGTTTCAAGGTACGTAGAATTCAAAAATGGAATAAAAAAAAATTCGTTCGTCCGTCGTACGCCGTGATGGGCGTTTTTGCCATTTAGGGGCACAATCGTACAATATACCTAGTAGAAAATGTGGAGGGTGGGAGGGAGGGGGAGGACTCGTAACCTAGAGGCCGGGGGCTCGAGTCATGGGCAGTACTTTTTTTTTAATGCAATGTTTATCGAGGTACGATACTTAATTTGTTAAAAGCTGTAGAGCTTACCACAAATACCTTTCATAAGGGTGATAAGCGATTTTATGGGCTCTTAGCGTTGACCGATTTGGATGAAATTTGGTATATAGGTCCCATCTGGGCTCTAATTGTGTCCCAAAACTTTTGAGTGCAATTGAATACACCCTTGGCGATTTTTGCCGCTTTTTAGCGGTTTTCAGTATTGCTNGTAAATAAAAAATACTAGCATGTAAGCAAGTAGAACCATTATTTAATATATACGTTCGAAATAATTTTGTGTGAGTGGTGAGACTGAGTCATGGACTCAGTGAGTGACCTTGATGGGGAAATACGATCAATGTCCTTTCCCAGCGGATATGTCATTTATGCTGGCTGGGTGACCTTGCTAATATTATTAGGCTCAGGATGTGACTCCGGTCAAAAATTTTAGTGTCTCAAAATTTAATCCCCTATGATATTATCTCAAATCCAATTATGGTGACTTGCTAACTTTCATATAATGAAAATAAGTCATACTTGAGATTGTCAGATGTTACTTGAGATTGTGAGATGTTACTTCTTGAGATTGTGAGATGTTACTTGAGATTGTGAGATGTTACTTCTTGAAATTGTGAGATGTTACTTGAGATTGTGAGATGTTACTTGAGATTGTGAGA
This sequence comes from Pachypsylla venusta, assembly GCA_012654025.1. NCBI lineage: Eukaryota > Metazoa > Arthropoda > Insecta > Hemiptera > Aphalaridae > Pachypsylla > Pachypsylla venusta. The sequence continues at coordinate 48,427,434 of CM022874.1, forward strand.
AGTTACTTGATATTGTGAGAATTTACTTGAGATTGTGAGATGTTACTTGAGATTGTGAGATGTTACTTGGGATTGTGTGATGTTACTTGGGATTGTGAGAAGTTACTTGATATTGTGAGATGTTACTTGGGATTGTGAGATGTTACTTCTTGATTTTGTGAGATGTTACTTGAGATTGTGAGAAGTTACTTGAGATTTTGAGAAGTTACTTGATATTGTGAGAATTTACTTGAGATTGTGAGAATTTACTTGAGATTGTGAGGTGTTACTTGGGATTGTGAGATGTTACTTGGGATTGTGAGAAGTTACTTGATATTGTGAGAAGTTACTTGATATTGTGAGATCCTCACGGACTGAGTCCACCTGGGTATGGTATAAAATAAAACTTCTTCTTTAACTTCATCCTTTCCCAATTCTATTTGGGGTTAGCGTTGCTTTCCTTAATTCTACCATGCCACAACCTTTGGTTCGGTGTCTACTCTCTTTAGATGTAACCCTTTCCTGGCACGGCAACCCTAGCTTGCTTCTCACAGTATCAATTGTAACTACGTAGAAACTAGCTTTTAGCTGATGACCTCTCATCATTGGTTTGCAGCTTAAAGACCGGATGTCCTTCCTAACACCAAACCTTCTGTATTTACACGGGGCTTAGGACCGTGATTAGTTTTTGTGTCACTCGGGGCCAAATTGTGACCCATTGATTGAGTGATGTCCGCAGTTTAAGAGTACCTACTAATAGTGTTAATTGTGAAGGCGACCACGGTCTACTTCCATTTTTGACACCCAATAGATTCCTCCAGACCGTAAGATGTAAAGGGTTACATAAAGAAAAAGAAAAAAAAAAAAATCTTTCGATCTTACACCACCTCCATTTAATGTTTTCAAGTTGGGTCCTATTTTGGGGAACAAATATCATCATTATACATCCATGCGCGGATGTAGTGGAGTGGCTAGGGGCACGTGCCCCCCTCAGTTTTTTTAAGCGGACGGTGTTTCTCAAATTTCATTACCTAATCACGTAAAATTTAAAAAAAAATCAAATGAATGGTGATCCGCTGTGTCTTTTATCTCATTGAGAGGGAGGGAGGGGGGCACGGGCCCCTAAATAATTCCCAATCCTGAGAATAAACTATAATTGGTAAATAAAAGATCGTCAAAAATTCTGTCATCCTTTATGGCACTTTTTTTTTTTGACATCACGCTTATAAAATCGCTTATCACCCTTATGAAAGGTATTTGTGGTAAGCTCTACAGGTTTTAACAAATTAAGTATCGCACCTCGATAAATATTGCATTAAAAAGTACTGCCCAGGACTCGCACCCCTAGTCTCCAGGTTACGAGTCCCTCCCCCTCTAAATTTTCTATTAGGTATATTGTGCCCCCCCCCCAAAAACCAGAGGGCTATATCGGCTCATGTATACATCTACGTTTGGGCGCTAATAATTGACAAGGGCCCCCCCCCAGAACCATGTCAATCAATGCAATTTGAATACATCAATAACACGAACATAATATTAAATTTCATTTCATATCTATATTTTGAGAAAATCAGAAGACGAAAATTAAAATATTTAAAATAATCCTTCAAACAAAATACTTTATAAATTCATCAAAGACATTAAAACAAAACATATTATCTAATCAAAACATAATAATATTATAGAGTTGCTTTCTGCGTTATTTTATATCATCAGCTCAGGTGGACTCGGCCCGTGAGGATGTCACCCTCAAGTAACTTCTTACAGTCTCAAGTATGACTCATGTTACATTATGGAAGTTCGTAAATCATAAAGGCCCATTTACACTGCCTGAACATACACAAGCATCGAGCATTCGTGATCGTTGCTCGCCAGTTTTCGACGAACACGAACACAAACGAGCATTTCTGACGATCAGTTATTCGGGATCAGGCTCGAGCACGAACGAGCATTCTCTTCGAAAATGATCGGCTCGCGGCGACTGTTTACACTGCCTGAGCCTCGAACGAATGCTCGTTCGTCACCTTTGCTCGCGACGAATGCTCGAGGAGTGTAAATGGGCCTTAAGGAAAAACTTAATGTGCCTGTAAATAAGGGGCGATGCTTGGTGCGTTCTTTCTATATTTTGAGTGAACTATCGAGATACGCGTGGGACTTTATAGTCGTCGTGGATTTGTGTGTGATAACACGTTCTATAGCTATTGCATCAGAAATATTTATTTATTAGAGACGTGTGTCTGGTTCAAGATAAACTGGTTGGTGTCTGGTACATTGGTTAGGTCTCTATATCCGATTAGCAGAACAAAATACATTTTTTGATAAACTGGTTTGTGTCTGGTACATTTGTTAGGTCTCTATATCCGATGATTTCTACTGTACCAAGTTGAATTCCATGGACAAATTGACATGTCAATATTAGCTCGGTATAGCATATTAGCTTGTGTAGTCATCTATGTACGTAAACAGCTAATTAGCAGAACAAAGTACATTTTTTGATAAACTGGTTGGTGTCTGGTCCATTGGTTAGGTCTCTATATCCGATGATTTCCACTGTACCAAGTTGAAGTCCATGGACAAATAGGCATGTCAATATTAGCTCGGTATAGCATATTAGCTTGTGTAGTCATCTATGTACGTAAACAGCTAATTAGCAGAACAAAATTCATTTTTTGATAAACTGGTTGGTGTCTGGTCCATTGGTTAGGTCTCTATATCCGATGATTTCTACTGTACCAAGTTGAAGTCCATGGACAAATAGACATGTCAATATTAGCTCGGTATAGCATATTAGCTTGCGTAGTCATCTATGTACGTGAACAGCTAATTAGCAGAACAAAATACATCTTTTAACGTTCCTATAAAAGTTCCATTTATCGTGAAAAATGTTTTGTTAGCATGCAAGGCATATATTAGAAAAACCGCTTTAAGAGTTTTTCATGCAATTTATTATTATCCGTATAGAATTGGAAGCTTTTCAGGAAGTTAAGACAGTTCGGGTCGGTAGGATTTAGCCACAGGTCTACACAGAGCCGTAGCTAGGGTGAGGCGACAGAGGCACTCGCCTCGGGCGCCGTCATAGGGGGGGCGCCAAAACTTTTTGAAAGATAATTTGAATAATTTTGTTGCAATTTTTTCAAGATTCCGAGGATTTGTCGATGTACATTTTTATACAATTTTAAAAATTATGTTGAATCGAAAAATAATTTTGTGAAATAATAATTGATTTCAAATTACAAAAAGATTGGGGTTTACTCAAAATCATACATATTTAAATTGGCAAATATTTTTCCTTCTTTCTTTCCTCACCTATCCTTATATATAATCATTTATTCGACCTAGTGCTACATCTGTTGACCAGTAGTCAACATCAACTATGGGTCAGGAAATATTGACAAATTTGGCAATTCTGTCTATCGAATACGAGGTCGCGAAAGAAGTTGACTTTGACGATGTCATTGATGAGTTTGCAGCCATAAAATCTCGACGAATCAAATTATAACTTTGACAATTGCTTTGTAAGATTCAAACAAATCGACATGGAAGATTTTTGATTTTGTATTTGTAGGTTTCATTAAGAATAAAGGCATGATTGTCTTAATACATTTTGCTGTTGAATAATTAATAAATTAATATGAGCTTTTTTGGCGGGGTGGGGGGGCGCTAATTTCAGAATTTGCCTCGGGCGCCAGTAAAGCTTGCTACGGTTCTGGTTCTACATGAAAGCACCAAAAAGTCACGTTAAGGCGTGAAGAGGAATTTAGCTCTCGAATATAAATATATGTGGAGTTAACTGGACGATTGAAGTTTACTACTATTTCCTACAGAAATGGAAGCTTCACGAAGTTTGACAGTTCGGGTCGATAGGATTTAGCCACATGTCTACATGTGGGGTTGAAAGCACAAATAGTCCAGTGGAGGTTTGGGTACAACGGCTTTGGGGAATTTAGCTCTCGAATATAAATATATGTGGAGTTAACTGAACGATTGAAGTTTACTACTATCCCCTACAGAAATGGAAGCTTCAAGAAGTTTGACAGTTCGGGTCGATAGGATTTAGCCACATGTCTACATGTGGGGTTGAAAGCACAAATAGTCTAGTGGAGGTTTGGGTACAACGGCTTTGATGAATTTAGCTCTCGAATATAAATATATATGGAGTTAACTGGACGATTGAAGTTTACTACTATCCCCTACAGAATTGGAAGCTTCAGAAAGTTTGACAGTTCGGGTCGATAGGATTTAGCCACAGGTCTACATGTGGGGTTGAAAGCACAAATAGTCCAGTGGAGGTTTGGGTACAACGGCTTTAGCTCTCGACTATATGTGTGGACGATTGAAGATCTACACTGGAAAAGGGATGAGTAGGTTTTTGCATTAACAGTGTGCCTCCCTCAATGAATTGACTCATAATAATTTGTAAAACGTGCAACTCTGAAGTAATTGTGATACGTCGGCTCACCTATCGCCTCGTGAATACAATTGTCAAGCATGTCACTTTATTTTCTGCACTCACTATTTCGTCTCTCTTCTGGGACACGCTCTATCTATATGGTTGAAAATCATACATTTATAATTTATTCCCAATTTATTTGTTTTCCCAATCTTAGATAAAGTGCATTTTTCCAGAAGAAAAATATAAATTTATTAATAGGACATTACCATTACAGCCTCAGTAAGTAGCTCATATATATATATTAATATTAAACCTCCTAAGCTAAATTTAACTTACTCGGATGCAAAATGTGAGACAGAAAACATTGTACGACTTGTACAATGTTTTCTCTTCGATTTTTTCTTCTTCTATGGACGTCATGCTAGATTTGAGCATTTGTCGAAATTCGAAAATTCATGTTGTTCACTCAAGCTGTAATGATGGGGCTACGCAGGAATAAATTTGGTCATCCAGGAAGGACGCCGACAAAAAAATGAATGAGAACCGTACCAGACTGAAGTCCGTTTTACTTAAATAATAAAGGAGTTCCAGAAATTAAACCGATATAAACTTTCAAAATTGAAAGTTTATATCGGTTTACACTAATTTTGTTGACAATCTTTTGGTTTATTATTTTCAATAATGACCCTTTGGAATCGTCACAATAATACTCCCCTCAAAATTTGATATTATACGTTTCATGGTACGTACAATCCAAAAATCGAATAAAAAAAAATCCGTTTGTTCGATTTAGGCCGCGCCGTTCGCCGTGATGGGCACTATGCCACTTAGATTTGGATGAAATTTGGTATATAGGTCCCATTTGGGCTCTAGTTGTGCCCCAAAACATTTGGGTGCAATCGAATACACCCTTGGCGATTTTTGCCGCTTTTTTTTAGCATATGCCGATTCAACTTGACAGAGTCGATCATTTGTCATTAACCCATTTGTTGTCATCCTTTTTGTTTCAGGAACTCGTCTAGTTTATGAACGTTCTATGTTGATGCATTTGAGAAATTCACCTCTCTCTCAAACGCCACCCAAAAATGTTCTTTCTATTCCAAACATTCTTGTTAAAGAAATTAGTGAGACGACTCCTGCAATAAATGTTACCGATGGTGCTGACAGTCCAGTCAAAAAGAGTAAGTTTTTAAATTCAAAATTATGTCCTGGAACAATCCTCCCCTAAATCTAGATGGAATTTTTAAAATTGGGGTCGTGCGGAAATCCTGCTTTAGTTCTTCAGAACTCATAGGGTAGGTACCATATTTTTTTTTTAGATTTTGACTGAACAGTGGCAGTTGAACTCTATGGTCAATGTGGCCATACATGCTATCCTTGGTCCTTCTTATTGGACAGAGGACAACCAGCACCACCAACAACAACAACAACAACAACACCATCAACAAAAACAACAACAACATCAACTCTGACAACAACAACACTACCACCACCAACAACAACAATATCATAACAAGGCAGATAAAATACTATATCCGCCTTCTTATGGCGTTTTTCTTGACAACCAAATTAAAAACAATACCAATAAAAAAGAAGCACAGATAAGTGTCCATCAAACCATATTCATTAGAGATATTTTAAACAACATCAACAACAAACTGCTCCAGGCATAACGTCAATATTGACATAGTATCCCAATTCAACCAAATTAAAAACAATGCCAATAAAAAAGAAGCACAGATAAGTGTCCATCAAACCATATTCATTAGAAATATTTTAAACAACATCAACAACAAACTGCTCTTTGATGTTACTAATTTAATTAATGTTAACTCTCTAATTAATTGCGCAGCAAACACAACCGGTTTCCTTTCATTCATTGAAAACTGATCAAAACACAACAAACATCAAATGGATATTTGTAAATTCCTTACCAAGGATGTTCGATTCACCTTGTGCTACCCCTTATACTTCAAGAAAATTTATCTGACACGTGCTATAATTGATATTTACAACGAAGGCCACCCCACACTTGCCAATCTGACCATTTGAGACAGAGAACAGAAGAATTTGCCTTCCAGGATGTGGGTGTGCATGAATTGTGTTAAATCGTGGCTTTGATTAGAGAATGGCAAAGATTGCGTCGGATGCAATAAAATCGTATCAAGTCGCATTTTATGTTTTAAATTTAAATTAGCCACTGTCTGGTGGTACGGTATCCATGAGGACAAATCATTGATAGTGAATACCGTAGAAATGTACTAGCCAGCATCTATGGCACGTTGAATACACCAGTTCCCGTTAGATCACTGAAGTTAAGCAACGTCCAGCGAGGTTGTACCATGTGGGTGTTCACGTGGGTTCGCGGCCTCGTCATGCTGGCTATTTTTCCGGCCCAACCCAGGCTGGTTGAGGTCAATGTTGGTAGCTGGTTTGCAAGTTTCCAGCGAATGGAGGGTAAAACCCCCGTCTCGAATGACCAATAGATGTTAAAGAGACGTTAAGCCAAATTGGAAAAAAAAAAAAAAATGTAGTATGATGATTATGTCCTTACATAGATTTTACCATCTTGTCATTGACGTTGGCTTCAGGTGTAATCTGGCTATTCTGTAACCGTTGATTTGTCTTATTGGCCAATTCTTTGAATACTCTTCTTCTTCATTAACATTCATCCTTTCCCAATTTTATTTTGGGATCGGCACCGCTTTCCTTAATTCTAACATGCCACAACCCTTTGTTCGGTACCAACACCCTTTAGCTGTAACACTTTCCTTGCACGGTAACCCTAGTTTGCTTTTCACAGTATCAATTGAAACTGCGTAGAAACTGTCTTTTTGCTGATGATCTCTCATCATTGGTTTGAAACAGAGTTCTTTTTAAAAGCTGGATGGCCTTCCTAACACCAAACCTGTATTTACACGGGCTTAAGGCCGTCACTTAATGAAGCTGGCTGGCTGCCCTCGGTGGTTATACTAATTCCACATAAATCAATAGCGGCATCATCGTTTCCTATGGTAGCCAGAATATGGCTACAAAGTTAATGATCACCAAAAGTTAATCTTTTTTTTTTTTTTTTTGCTTAACATCTCTTTAACATCTATTGGTTATTCGAGACGGGGAGTTTACCCTCCATTCGCTGGAAACTTGCAAACCAGCTACCCACATTGACCTCACCCAGTCTGGGTTGGGCCGAAAAAATAGCCAGCATCACGAGGGCGCGAACCCACGTAGACAACCACATGGCACAACCTCACTGGACGTTGCTTACCTTCAGTGATCCAACTGGTGTATTCAACGTTGGCAGTCATAATGTTTTCCAACAAATATACTGAACAACAATATTGTATTGGCTTTGTATCGACTGTTAATGTGAGTAGGTATTATTTATAAGTGCCATATTTTTTTCAGAAATGACATTTCCTAGAGGGCGTTGGCTACTAAACGGACTCGTATCGACTCTATTGATGAATGGATTGATTGTGTAAATCCAAACCCTCAATCTTATCATTGAGGAGTAGCCGCCTTTTTTTTTTTNTTTTTTTTTTTTTTTTTTTTTTTTTTTTTTTTTTTTTTTTTTTTTTTTTTTTTTTTGCAAAAAAGGACGAACCATTTCTTCGTCTAAGTTCGATTGATGGAAACCTTGGCCAAAATTATTGCTAAGTTTATAACAACTATTTACAAAACACTGTATTGGATGTTGTATTAATGATTTTTTTTTTTTTTTTTT
>CM022874.1:48480696-48498427 GCA_012654025.1 Pachypsylla venusta
ATTTTGGTGTTTCTTATCTTATGAGAATCAATCCCTATATCTTCTCTCATTTTGGTGTTTCTTATCTTATGAGAATCAATCCCTGTATCTTCTCTCATTTTGGTGTTTCTTATCTTATGAGAATCAATCCCTCTATCTTCTCTCATTTTGGTGTTTCTTATCTTATGAGAATCAATCCCTCTATCTTCTCTCATTTTGGTGTTTCTTATTTTATGAGAATCAATCCCTATATCTTCTCTGATTTTGGTGTTTCTTATTTTATGAGACTCAATCCCTATATCTTCTCTGATTCTGGCGTTTCTTTTCAAAGTGGTAAGTAGAGTTTTTTAAAGGCTGGATGCCCTTCCTAACACCTAACTTTCTGTATTTATAAGGGCTTACGACCGTCACCTAATGAAGCTGGCTTGTTCCCCTCGGTGGCAACATTCTAAAAAGGGCCATCCTTTATTAATGATCAATATTTAGAGGAAGAAAAGATGAAAACATTCTATTTGGCGTTGCCTTCCTTAATTCTACCATGACACAGCCTTTTGTTCGGTGCCTACTCTTTTTACCTGCAACTCTTTCCTGGCATGGTAACCCTAGCTTGCTTCTCACAGTATCAATTGAAACTGTGTAGAAACTGGCTTTTTGCTGATGATCTCTCATCACTGGTATGAAGCAGAGTTTTTTTTAAAGACTGGATGCCCTTCCTAACACCTAACTTTCTGCATTTAGAAGGGCTTAGGACCGTCACCTAATGAAACTGGCTTGCTCCCCTCGGTTGGCTACATTCTAAAAAGGGCCAATCCTTCTTTATTAATGATCAATGTTTGGAGGAAGAAAAGATGAAAACAATGGGAGCATGAAGCAACATTAAATGAAAAGAGGAAACAATAAAATAAGAATCATTATAGGGGAGGAGTTTCAGCAATCATGCTCAGATCCTGCCATCTCTTACTCTATGCAAAAGGGGGAGGGAGACCCTTTCATAAATTTAATGTTTTTTTTTTTTTTAATCTAATACCCACGTCTGAAGTAGGGATGGGATTTTCAACTCACTTACATGAGTCGACTCGACTCTTTTCGAGTGCTAATTTTAAAAACAACTTATTTGATCAGAAAGACATAATAAAACCAATTGACAGAAGTGGTATCTACCAAATAAACGTCCCCAACTTCGGTGAATACATTAAAAAGATATCACAATTAATCGTTATCAGAAAAAAAAAACATAATTTTCGTTCAGTAAACAACAAACAATCGGAAAAATTGAATTTGCTGATTTTATGATTACCAATAATAATAATAATATACCTGTATTAGCCTGCAACATCAAAATCAAGCGCTTCTGTTTTATAATAAGTTTGTAAAACTTTTATGGACCTAATGCGGATCCAGCTCTGAGGCTGTTCCTGTGATTCTAATAGGTAAATAATAGAAAGATTTCAGAATAATGTTTTGAGATCCAAAGTCAATGGCCCTTGGTAGGTACATTCGATTAATAAAATGCCTCTTTCCACCAAGAAGGTCTCCGAGATTACGCCAAGTGTCAATCCTGAGGCCGTCCATTACCTCGAGGTTGGCAACCTATATAGACGTTTCAAAAGAATAAAAACTCACGAGCTCTCATAGAGCTCAATCTCTTTGTGCTTTTTCAAAAAAAAAAGGTACTCGTAAGTCGACTCTTTGAAGAGTCGACTCATTTCAAAAAGATGAGTCGACTCATGAGTGAGTCGATCATGAGTCGACTCATGAATCGACTCGTGGATGACTAACCCATTCCTAGTTCAGTGACTTAACATAGAATTGGATGAAAGGATAGTTTTAATATTTCTATTCTTATTTATTTCAAATATTTCAGTATCCAGTTCCAAAACAATCGCTATTTTCTATATTCAACAGAGACCGATTGAGGTGTTATATATGTAATGTAAGTATTAAGGTTTGCAAAAACACCTACTTTTTTTATAAGTTCCCGAAGAAATTTTCAAATGTGTCCAAATATACATCAACAAACAAAAAAACAAGTTACTTGAGGGTGAGTCCACCTGAGCTGATGGTGTAAAATAACGCAGAAAGCAACTCTGTAATATTATTATGTTTATAACTCTTATGTTACTGACGTAATTATATTGCAGTGATTGTCCTTGTTTTGGGGGCCCATGTCAATTATCAGCCTCCAAGAAAGGATGTATGATGACAATGAAAAACATAAGCAGTATACTACAACTTATCTAGAGCTGCTGTCTCATACATTTGGCTACCATCGGATACGATGATGCCACTATTGAATGAACGAAACAAAAAAATTCAACACACGACATCCCTTACCTCTCTCTCTCTCTCTCTCCAAAAATCTATAAACTCTTTTTTAACATCTAGACGGCGATTTTAGCCTCCAGTCGCTGGAATCTCACAAAACAGTATGCCACATTGATCTCACCCAGCCCAGGTTGGGTCAGGAATAACCAGAATGACGAGGGCGCGAATCTACGTGGTTACCTACTTTGTAAAACTTTGCTGGACGTTGCTGAACTTCAGTGATCTAATGGGAACTGGTGTATTCAACGTACGCTGGCGAAAAATAATAAAACATTAAATTTGGTCTAATCAATCAATCAATTTTGGTATGATCATTTCTGAGTGAACAACAATTCATTTCGAGCTGCATTCTGATACATCCGGCTATTATAGGAAACGATGATACCCAAATTGATGCTCCCGTGGCCAAATGGTGGCCATTTTAATATATTGAGGTCTTTAGATTACAGAAGCACTACTAATATACCTCATCATCATAGGTTTACAGCCGTGGGGCTGGTTTGCAACAACTCGCCATAAGTTGTTGATACTTGAGAATCCTTACGGATAATGCAGTAGCTTCTCCTTGCTTTCTGCATGTGTAATTGAAAAGATATGGTTATTGACCCTGCCCTAGTCGTCTTTTACGACCGGCATGGGCTTGGGTTACCTTGGAAGTATTCTTTTTAAGTCCGCCTATCCACAGGGGACATAGGAAGGATATAATGCAGTAGCTTCTCCTTGTTTCTGCATGGGTAATTGAAAAGATATGGTTATTGACCCTGCCCTAGTCGTCTTTTACGACCGGCATGGACTTGGATGCCGTGGAAGTATAATTTTAAAGTCCGCCTATCCACAGGGGACATAGGAAAGATAATGCAGTAGCTTCTCCTTGCTTTCTGCATGGGTAATAGAAAAGATATGGTTATTGACCCTGCCCTAGTCATCTATTACGACCGGCATGGGCTTGGGTACCTTGGAAGTATTCTTTTTAAGTCCGCCTATCCACAGGGGACATAGGAAGGATAATGCAGTAGCTTCTCCTTGCTTTCTGCATGGGTAATGGAAAAGATATCGTTTCTGAATCTGCCCTAGTCGTCTATTACGACCGGCATGGGCTTGGGTACCTTGGAAGTATTATTTTTAAGTCCGCCTATCCACAGAGGATTAGGAAGGATAATGCAGTAGCTTCTCTTTGCTTTCTGCATGGGTAGTGGAAAAGATATGGTTATTGACCCTGCCCTAGTCGTCTTTTACGACCGGCATGGACTTGGATGCCGTGGAAGTATTATTTTTAAGTCCCCCTATCCACAGAGGATTAGGAAGGATAATGCAGTAGCTTCTCCTTGCTTTCTGCATGGGTAATTGAAAAGATATCGTTTCTGACTCTGCCCTAGTCATCTATTACGACCGGCATGGGCTTGGGTACCTTGGAAGTATTCTTTTTAAGTCCGCCTATCCCCAGGGGACATAGGAAGGATAATGCAGTAGCTTCTCCTTGCTTTCTGCATGGGCATTGGAAAAGATATTGTTTCTGACTTTTGCCCTAGTAGTCTATTACGACCGGCATGGGCTTGGGTACCTTGGAAGTATTCTTTTTAAGTCCCCCTATCCACAGGGAACATAGGAAGGATATAATGCAGAAGCTGTTTCTTGCTTTCTGCATGGGTAATTGAAAAGATATCGTTTCCGACCCTTCCTTTAGTTACGATTTACGACCGGCATGTACTTGGATGACTTGAAAGTATTCTTTTTAAGGCCCCCTTTCCACAGGAGACTAATACCTCATGGTATGTAAATTTCCAGATTGATTTTGAAGAAATCTAATTTGAAAACATGGCAAACAAAGATAAGCAACAAGCATTTGAAGATTATATGAAAAGTTGTAATAATATATTGGCCGAGAGAATATTGGAGGACATAAACAAATGTAAATCAGAAGAAAAGTGGAACAGTCTGGTCACCGATAAGGAAAAATATCAATTTATTGATAATAGTCTTATAGATCCGGGCATTGTCAAGAAATATGCGCACGTCAAAGTGGTAAGTTTACACACCAATTCAGCAATTTGATTTTCAATATTGAACCTTTGGAATTGTCGTAGAGTCGTAAACTATGTTTTAATAAAGTTCATTTTTTATTACCTTTAAAATGAATCATCGCTTTATGGGTCATCCTATTCAAAAAATTTTGGGCCCAAAATGAATCCCCCTCAAAATGAGACGACCCGTATTTTACCGCTTGTCAATATCTTGAGTGGTTCTCGAGATACGAAACAAGAAAATGAGTTACACAAAATATTGATATTTTAAAGAGTTGGTTTCTACGTCCATCACGATCATGCCACTTTTAATACACCAGTTTCCGTCAGATCACTGAAGTTAAGCAACGTCGGGCGTGGTCAGGTCTTGGATGGGTGACCGCCTGGGAACACGACGTATCGTTGACTCCATTTTTCCGGCTCAACCCAGGCTGGGTGAGGTCAATGTGGGTAGCTGGTTTGCAAGTTTCCAGCGAATGGAGGGTAAAGCCCCCGTCTTGAATGACCAATAGTGTTAAAGAGACGTTAAGCCAAATTAAAAAAAAAAAAAAAAAAAAGTTGGGTTAATTTGGTTGAGGAGGTTCTACAAATGTCACCAAAAACCAAAGAGGAACGTGATTTGTGTTATCATCATCATAGGTTCACAGCCGTGGGGCTGGTTTGCAACAACTCGTAATGAGTTCTTGATAGTAAAGAATACTTAGTTCCTTACACATAATGCAGTAGCTTCTCCTTGCCTTCCCCATGGGTAATGGAAAAGATATCGTTTCCGACCCTTTCTTTAGTCGCCTTCTAAGACTGTCATGGACTTGGATGATTTGTAAGTCCCCCTATCCACAGTCATATTGTATTTGTATTATATACATTCTTTTTCAATGTTAAAAATATTGCTTTATTTATTATTTTCAATGAGGAATCTTTCGGATAGATCAAGAGAAAAAAATACCTCTCCTCAATATTTTACGATTTACGTTTCACGGTACGCACAATCCAAAAATCAATTAAATAGATATTTTCCATTTAGATTTCTTATACTGATCTCTTAAAGAACCCAAAATTTTTGAATGTTCATTCTTGATAATGGAGTAAAATCCGAAATACGTGTATCGAATAATATATTCAAATTGTAGAACATAAATTCAATTGTTTTTTTATCATTTTCATTTCTTGTACCACAATATTTCTACTCGCAATCCCCCATTTTGCCTAAAATCAGAATCATTAGAAATTCAAATTTAGGAACGACACCTATTTTTCTGATATTACCTGTAGACTGAGAGTAGTAGTCCTTTGGAAGCTGAAGCTGCTAAGGAGCGATTGATCCAAATGAATGGAAGTAAATAGAACACCGTGTAGGTACTGTAAACATATAACGCTTCCATTAGACGAGATTTCATTAACCTACATTCATTTGGATCAGGCACGTGTGGTCGTTCCGTAAAGACGACCAGGGTAAAGACTAACCTTGTTTAGTTTAATTATAAAATGTTTTCATTCATTCAATAGTGGCATCATCGTATCCGATGGTAGCCAGATGTATGAGACAGCAGCTCTAGATAAGTTGTAGTATACTGCTTATGTTTTTAATTGTCATCATACATCCGTTCTTGGAGGCTGATAATTGACATGGGCCCCCAGAACCATGACAATCACTGCAATATAATTACGTTAGTAACATAAGAGTTATAAACATAATGATATTACAGAGTTGCTTTCTGCGTTATTTTAAACCATCAGCTCAGGTGGACTCAGCCCGTGAGGAAGTCACCCTCAAGTAACTTCTTATAATTTCAAGTATGATTTACTTTTCCTCATGGAAAGTTAGCAAGTCATATATGGATTGGAAGAAATTACGCCTTCGGTAATATAAAATGTTTATATTTTTAAATTTCAGGATCATAAATATGAAATTCCAATATCATATAAACACAGTTGGTTTACAAAAAGTCAATTAAATTTATATGAAAATTTATCTCATGAGTATAAATATCCCTCGGACAGTGAAACAAAAATCAAAAATGATGAGAATAAAAAAAATTTAACAATCACTAAAATTGACGATAAATTCAAGCAAGAATTAATTAACGAATTAAAACTGAAACAATTTTCAAATGATCAAATTAACATTGCAAGTCAAAAAGTGAACAATGTGAGTATAATAAATAAAATAAAAAATAAAGTCAATCCATCTAAAATTAAATTGAACAAAGATGGTAATAATGAAGAGAAACAAAATCTCGTTGACGTCAAAGTACATCAAATCGTACCGTCCAAACCAAAAGCTCCACCTCCTCCGCCTCCAATTGTTAAAATAAAAGTAACACCTCAGACATCACCAACAAATGAAAAACAAAAAACAAATCAAATAATAGAAAATGAAGTCATAAATCTAGAAGAAATCAAAACAAACACAATAGTTGTCGTAACGGACAGTAAAGATCAAAAATCCAAACATCAAATCAAAATTCATAAATCTAAAAAACAACACGCGCCACCTCCTCCAGCAGTTCATCAAAAAATAAAGAAAGATATTCAAACGCCACCGGAAGATCTCATTGATGGTAATACACTTTGTAGTGAAGTCACAAGAGAATCTTTAACATCTTTGAGTGGTTCTTCTGCTACTTTAAATTCGCCGACAAAGTCCTGCACAACCACTTTGAATTCACCAACAAAATCATTTTGTTCTATCGATGATAATATTCCGAAAACAGGATTTGACTTTTTAGACAATTGGTAAATACACACACCAAGCAAAAAGCTAGTATTGGAACGCCAGGAAAAGGCAAATGGAGCATGCTATATATACCTACTTAAGGTTAGCCGTCGCCAAAAAAATGTACATGGAGTAACAATATTAATAACAAAAAAAACGATCAACTCTGTTTCCAAAGTTCCGGGCACTGCGGATGATTGGCGCCTTGCCAAAAGATACTTTTGGGTGCTACTATGAAATAAAGTGCATTCTATCTACTTGAAATAGAATTATGATGATAGTTTGTGTTAAAAAAAAATGAGACAGAACGTTTTTTTTTTTACATAATTTTTTTATAATTTAATATTTGTTTCCTACTTTTATATATCTTTTCCTTAAAATAAAATACCAATATTTATGTTTGCTTGTATCTGTTAAATTTGGTTTACTTTATTAATTGAATCTTGACTAAAACATTTGGTAAGTGACACAAAAAAAAAAAAAAAAAAAAAAAAAAAAAAAAAAAAANAAAACAAAAAAAAAAAATTCGATTGTTATCGTTGTTGTTAACTAAGAGGAACCGAGTCCCAACAGGGTTACTTCAGAATATTATATTAAATTCTAGGTTGCTTTTCTCTGCATTGCGGGCAGTAGTTTTATATTGTTCAATTGATCCTAGATTGTATTCAATGGCTGACCTAAATACTCATAGTAGCTTTTGGAGTAACCTAATTGAAATTAGTCGGAAAAAATTCCGAGTGGACTTGGCGGTTAAAACCATGTATCGAAATGAAATTCTATAGATACAAGATGTACCTATGAGGCTGAAATTTTTTGGCAGTCCTGGAAAATATGCAAATCAGGAGTTACAACTTTTTCAGGTTAATCCATGGATATCTATGTAGACTCCGTCAAGATGAGAGCGGTTAACGCGGAGTTTCAACGCAGTTAACTTTTACAGTAATACATAGACTAAGATCTAAGATCACTTGCCAAGGCAAAATATCATACAAGAGCAGTTTTCAATTGAAAAAATATCTTTGCATTATCTATTGCAACACGCTGTGACCATGGGCGTAGGAAGGGGGGGCAGGTGGGGGCAGCTGCCCCCCCTAGAAATTCTCGAGAGTATGCAGCACGGAAGGGGCAACTTAAATTTACACTAGATAAAATGATTTTTGGAAGCAAAAAAGTAATCAATACCGAAATACGATAAATTCCACNAATATAGGTAGGTACATATTTTACATAACGTGTTAAATCTGTTTGACGGAGCATAAAGAGTTAAGGTGTCGATATCTAGATAATTTAAGGACTATTTGTAGGATGTGCTGTTTAAATTATCATAAAGGTTTTACGTTAAGTTTAATATTGTCCTCACGAGGTTCATTGCCTTTGGACAAAAATAATTAAATCGTTGCTGTACATACCTTCACGAACAAAATAAACTAATAGTTTATTTTATAAAATATCTTAAATGAATAAAAATAATTAATTGTAAAATATGTATTTTATTTAATTAATAATATTAACATTAATTACTGAAACCGATTCATTTTTGCCAGCAACTATTTTTTTAAAAAATTCCCGCGAGTGATTTATCAGTACAATGTCGAATATTTCGAGAAAGATCGAGTGCGGCATATGACAGAGAATCCTGGACAAAAAAAAAATCCCTTTTTCCCACTTTATCCCATGCATTGAATTAAAAACAATGGAATGAGTTGCGCGTGACAATGCGCGATCTTTGTTTACATTATAAATGCCCTTTTCAAAGATGGCTGCCAAAATTTAACAAAGATAATTTCTATATCCTAGGAAGTGCTTGACATTTTGAGAGTAATAAATTTTAAAACTCTTTTTATTGTTATTGTAAAGATTAAAAGACCTATTATTTTATCTGAGAGAAAAGTGCTTTATATTTAAATATCTTTTTAAATCAGTCGATTACACCTATTTGATTCATCAAGAATCAAATAGGTGTAATCGACTTGGGATGATCATAAATGTAATTGGGTAGGTGTAATCGACTTGGGATGATCATAAATGAAATAAAAAGGTTGTGATAACTCATTTGCCTGGAATTTCCCGTTGAAATCCGAATTGTCCTGGTAATTACAACCCAGCCATCATTAGAACCTACGTGGCGCGAAACGATAATTTTTTGAAAGTGCCCATTTCAAAGATGGCGGACAACATTAACCAATCAGAATAAGGCTTGTTATTATTCTATTGAAGACATGGAAGAAGCTCATTCCATTTGTTCTAATTCATTGATCCCATGATATCCCATGCTTCGGATATCGATTTTGTTAAAATTGAAGGCACGAAAATTTAAAATTTCTTCTTTTTTTTCCAGGGGTCATGTAATTTGGTAGAAGTGGACCGTGCTTTATAGAGTATTTTCTATGAAAAACTGTTCCTTATTTGTCATTTACAGGCTAATTTCTTTTGCGATAGTATTTTCTTTAGACTTCACCCCATATTCCTTTCTACAAATTAATTATCAGTGCAAACTTGTTCTGAAATAACATTTGTCCATTTTGTATAAAAAGAAAAAATGGGAAACGCTGTTTCCGCTGCTGAAATTGTTAGTAGTGAATTATTGCAACAGCAAGGAGCTTATCATAAAACATTAAAAAATCCTCATCCTCCGTCATGGACTGGAGAACCACCGCCAGGATGTCCAATGCACAAAGAAGGAGGTGTTTCAAAAGTAAGTACTTTAGTGTCCACTGATATATATACAAGTCACGATCATGCAGCCATGTCTCACTGATGTTTTGTTTTGAAAATTCACATTTTTCCGCTTAAGAAGTTGTTTAATGATCTGAGAGGACCGTTTTCTATTTTTTCAAACCCAAACGGGTTTTTAGTTTCATTATTAAGATCTTGATCTATATGTATGTTGTTGTTAACGTTCTGAACGACTCTCACTGTGTCTTCAGGCCAAGAAAGGCGACCTCTCCAACAGGGTCTGTCCATAATGCTGACGGCTCTAGATTAGTTGGGTTTGATGGATAGTTGCTGGCTGCTCATGATTTACATCATGAGAAGCCAGCATACATAGACCACAACGATCAGATACTTCAGGGTTTAGCAAGGATTTATATACCAACTCTTTGGGGAAGTATCTGGAGCAGCACAGCTGGGTCTAACGGAGGGAAAACACAATGAGCTGTCGTCGGAACGGTGTTAATGGTCTTTGGCCGTGCCCGAGAGCACGGGTATCCCCGGTACGAAGAACCAACCATTGGTTCTTCGTACTTCGGGATGCTGAAGTATTCAACATATACTTGTATGTATTTCATGCGTGAAAATTGTATTTACCATTAAGTAAACTTTTGTTTAACGTGTCTTCAATATTAAGTCATTCGTAACGGGGGGTTTTACCCTCCATTCTCTAGAAACTTACAAACTTGGATTGGGCTGGGAATAGCTACCACGAAACTTAAGTAAAACTAAGTCCCACTTATGGCTGCTTTCTTTTCTATTTGTGGGCGATTTTAAAATGTATTTATAATCTCCATTAAGCCTTGTTCCCACGACGCGTGGCTCGGCGTGTCTCGTCCGAAGTTCGACGAACCTGACACCGCTCGGTGGTCTGTTCATACTTCCTTTGACTTGTCATACGTTGCGCCTGAGTCATTCCTTCTCCATTCCATTTTACTATATATATATATTTTTTTTTTCAGCCCCCTCCTGGTTTTGTTGAAAGTGAAGACATCAACCCTCTCAACATGGTAAGTAGATCTTTAAAGCTTTAGAATCATCATAAGATATAATCACGATCTCAAAAAGACAGTAGCTATAGTCGCTTTATTGTATGTTAATTGTTTTTCTTTTCATAAACATCCACGTTTTCAACGAGAGACCTAAAATATATTACGGGCCATATTCTAAAACTCCACTTGAGTGATAGTTGGAGTGGTCACTACCACTTGAGTGTCTGATTGGTATTTTAAAAAATGTTCTGACCAAAAAAATTAGATGTAATTTTATTATTTTTATTATAAATAAAAACAGAAATTTTACAAGTGCGAGTGGCCACCTGGCTAATTTTTGGTCGGAGTGACAACTGACAACTCACACTTAAGTGCAGTTTTAGAATATGGCCCTACTTGTGTTTCAACGATATACGTGCGCTAGGCCAAATCCCAAGTAAAGTTTTTCAGTGTGCCCATGTCACAAACTGTTTCATGCCATTTTCGGCCTTCTTGTATTCCGGATCTGGCGAACCTATCAGAATTTCAAGCTACCACAGTTAGATTTAATATGTTATGAATGAAGAGTGTACAAATAAAAAAAAGTCTGCCAATGTGACACATGGGTTTATCCTTTTTTGGTCTTCCCAATTTTTTGGGGGAGAGGGGGTTCTCGTGACGATTCTAAATCTGGGGCGTAATTAGATTTGACATACCTACTAAATTTGAAGTCTCTGGCTCTTATTATTCTTTTAGACAGGATTAATTTGTTGTTGTTGTTAACGTTCTCAACGACTCTCACTGTGTCTTCAGGCCAAGAAAGGCGGCCTCTCCAACATAATGCTGACGGCTCTAGATTAGTTGGGTTTGATGCATAGTTAAATGATGGACGTAGACGGCAACGATCAGATACTTCAGGGTTTAGCAAGGGTTTATGTACTAACTCTTTGAGGAAGTATCTGGAGCAGCACGGCTGGGTCCAACGGAGGAAAAACACAGTGAGTTGTCTTCGGAACGGTATTGATGGGCTTTGGCCATGCCCGAGGGCACGGGTAGCCCCGGTACGAAGAACCAACCATCTTGGGGGCCACAGGATTAATGAAAACTGCCAGCGGTATATTTGATTGAACCCAAAACTTTCGGAGCTATTTTTGGATTCTACGTACTTTGAAACGTATAATATCAAATTTTTTTTTGGGGGAGGGNTTTTTTTTTTTCGAAAATAATAAACCAAAAAAATGTGAAACTGGAAAATCACACGGGTGACCATGACACAACTATTTATAAATAGTTTTTAGACAATTGATGATATTTATGATTTACCACTTAGCAAGTATGTTAATTTATACTTTTTATAACTAGTGTAATTCTGTGTATCTCACTCTCTTAAAATAGCCATCATTAGGACTCAGAAAAATCGAGCAGCCACTTCAATGAATTAAATGAATGTCCATTGTCCATAACAAATTTTATCAAAATTGGATAATGCGTTTGACAGTTATTGTGGTATGAATAGACAAACAAACAAAAAATCGCATTGTTAAAACTAGAACTCATTTCGTTTGATCAATTATTAACCACTAAAAATGTTCAAAATTACAGCCTCAAAAAATTTCAACTTAATAAGGCAGATAAAATACTATATCTTGTGTGAAGATATAGTATTTTATCTGATGGTTTTACTTGACATAGTATCCTAATTCAACCAAAAAAAAAAAAATTAATCAATTTGATTTTTTAAGCTCTTTTTTTTTTGTAGACTAGGGGCATGCAGTCAATACTTAGTAATTCATTTATTAATTTTGTAGATGCCAAAATTAAATCAAAATCCAGCTCCGGGACAGCCGTTTTCCCTACCAACTGAAAGACAGATTTCAACCATACCAAAAGCAATACCTGATGAAGAGGGACCTTTCTGGATATATCCTTCGCAACAGGTAAAGTATCTCAACATGCAATACATTTTTTGATTGAGATTCATATGCAATATAGAGGGTATCTCAAAAATGTAAATTTGTTATTATTTCTGTTACATTGTCACAGCTTACTATTGTGGGCATCACAGTATTACAAGGACACAAACCATCACAGTATTATACATCTTTTTTGCTCTTGTAATGATGCCATTGATCATTACTCACCCGAAAACCAAGTACAGTTCTAAAAAAAAATCTGGTTCCGCCAGGATTTGAACCCGGGTCTCCCACGTGTAATTAGAATGTGGGGACCAGACAGATACTATTAATTATTTTTCTGAGCCTAACTTAAAATATGATTAATTGAAAGTAGAAGGTTAATTTTCACGATTAAATAGAGTGAAATACGAGAAAACTCACTTTTAAATGTTTAATTCACAATTTTATTGCTTGAAAATCGACGAAACTTTGGAGAAATCAAATGTTTATTCGGATTTTTTTTTTAAATATGCAGAGATTTTTTTGTTTGTTTTTTGCGTAAGAGGTTAGGTAACATGAAAAAAAAATCACTGCGATTTAATTTAGTTTTTTTCCGAATGGCGCAAGAGTTTTTAGGGAGCTTTATGAGAAGAACAAGTTTAATCGTGGCATGGCCTATCAAAACGTTTCCTAACCTCTCTGGGGGGGGGAGCGTTCATCTTAACGCTTATATTGATAAAATAAACAAACTTGAACTGGACTTTTTTCATTTTGGTACAACTATGTCTGCTTCAGTTCAATATATTCAAATAGATCAATAAATACGGAAGAAAAAGGTTTTTTTTCCAAAATAGATTAAAATTAAAGTGAATTAATTTATCTCCCACCCTAAAACGTTTAAAAAGACTTTTTAAATTATATTAATCCACATTTTAAGTTTGTAACTTGCTCCAAAAAAAATTCATAGTATCTGTCTGGTATCCCAAGCACAGTTCCAAAAAAAATCTGGTTCCGCCAGGATTTGAACCCGGGTCTCCCACGTGCAATTAGAGTGTGATACTTACTCGTCCAAGAAGGCTGCTCTTCTCATCCATTATTCTCCCTCTACTTTCTTTCAAATTTAATTTTCACCTCTTCTCGCTACATGTCCATCATCATCATCATCATTCTAGCAGTTAATTAAAAAAATGGGTGCGTGTACTTACGTACGCGCGTGAGAAGTTATACTCCTTTTTAAAAATAAAATTAAAAATATTTGCTGTTATCCATCCATTGTTTGTCCCTACTCGGTGTACCTTAACATTAGAGTTGCAAAATATGTCCTAAATGAAGGAGTAAGATATCACCTAAAACTTTCTCGCTTAGAGTTGATATGTCATTTAGTTTAGGTCGAAAAACGTGAACTTTTTTGCTCTCACCCATCCATTGTTTGTCCCTACTCGGTGTAGCTTAACATTAGAGGGATGGGACCTAGACAAAAATCTTTCCAGAAATGCACCCATCAACTGTGCCAAATTGTCCAGGACTCGAAGCCCCAGTCCCTACCCTCCCCCTCCAAATTTTCTATTAAGTATATTGTGCCTCCCCCCAAAACAAGAGGGCTATATCCCCTTTCTCATTTATTTACTCTTTTTTTTTCTTGTTAACCCAATCCTTCATTTATGCAAAGTTCCCCTTTTGTTAAACACCCGTTTCCTGCGCTATATCCACTGCAACGCTGGTCCAACCTCTCTCTCTCTGAGTTTTTCGTATTCGAGTAATTCATTCAATTCTTATTTTTTTAGATGTTCTGGAATGCCATGTTGAGAAAAGGGTGGCGTTGGAAAAATGATGATCTCTCTCCAAAAGATATGGACGACATAATTAAAATACACAACGCCAACAATGAACAGGCATGGCAAGAAGTAAGTTAATGATGGGTGAATAAATCTGTCTAATCTTGGCAAGAAGTAAGTCGATGATGGGTGAATAAATCTGCCTAATCTTGGTAAGAAGTAAGTTGATGATGGGTGAATAAATCTGCCTAATCTTGGCAAGAAGTAGGTCGATGATGGGTGAATAAATCTGCCTAATCTTGGCAAGAAGTAAGTTGATGATGGGTGAATAAATCTGCCTAATCTTGGCAAGAAGTAAGTTGATGATTAGTGAATAAATCTGCCTAATCTTGGCAAGATGTAAGTTAATGATGGGTGAATAAATCTGCCTAATCTTGGCAAGAAGTAAGTTATTGATGGGTGAATAAATCTGCCTAATCTTGGCAAGAAGTAAGTTGATAATGGGTGAATAAATCTGCCTAATCTTGGCAAGAAGTAAGTTGATAATGGGTGAATAAATCTGCCTAATCTTGGCAAGAAGCAAGTTGATGATGGGTGAATAAATCCGCCTAATCTTGGCAAGAAGTAAGTTGACGATGGGTGAATAAATCTGCCTAATCTTGGCAAGAAGTAAGTTGATGATGGGTGAATAAATCTGTCTAATCTTGGCAAGAAGTAAGTTGATGATGGGTGAATAAATCTGCCTAATCTTGGCAAGAAAATGGGTGAATAAATCTGCCTAATCTTAGCAAGAAGTAAGTTGATGATAGGTGAATAAATCTGCCTAATCTTGGCAAGAAGTAAGTTAATGATGGGTGAATAAATCTGCCTTTGATCCAAATTTCAACGTATAACCTAAATAATCTGGTAGTTCTGTGAACTGTAG
Source organism: Pachypsylla venusta (assembly GCA_012654025.1). Lineage (NCBI taxonomy): Eukaryota > Metazoa > Arthropoda > Insecta > Hemiptera > Aphalaridae > Pachypsylla > Pachypsylla venusta. Next base: position 48,496,016 of record CM022874.1, read on the forward strand.
ACCTCACTCACTTAGAATGTCTAATATTTGGCTCCGGGTAGTCTTATAGGGCCCAAAAACGAATCAGCTAATTCTATAAATTAATGCCCGTATTGAAGATTAACATCTGGTTCGGTGACACATTCATAAATAGTTTTGTGACAATTGATGATAATTATGGTTTATATTTACTAGATCTGTATTTTCATAGATCAGTATACACCACAATCACTTCAGGCCCCCAAGATGGTTGGTTCTTCGTACCGGGGCTACCCGTGCCCTCGTATACGACCAAACACCATCAACACCGTTCCGACGACAACTCACTGTGTTTTTCCTCCGTTGGACCCAGCCGTGCTGTTCCAGGTACTTCCTCAAAGAGTTGGTATATAAATCCTTGCTAAACCCTGAAGTATCTGTTCGTTGTCGTCCATGTATGCTGGCTGCTCATGATGTAAATCATGAGCAGCCAGCAACTGTCCATCATTCGACTATCCATCAAACCCTAATCTAGTGCCGTCAGCATTATGGAGAGATCCTGTTGGAGAGGCCGCCTTTCTTGACCTGGAGACACAGTGAGAGTCGTTGAGAACGTTAACAACAACAACAATCACTTCAAATGGTGATCATTAGGACCCAAAATCAGCCAAATGCTGTGAATACAATGAATGTTCACACCAAATTTCATCAAAACTGGATAAGGTGTTCGAGAGTTAATGTGATAAAAAAAATTACAAACAAAAGATAAATCGTGGATTTAAAACTAGACTTCACTTCGTTCGAGTCTGCTTCACACTTCATTGCACGTATCATGATAGCAGTATCTTGGATCTGTCAAATACAAAGGGTCCCGTGCTAAAGAAGATGAAAAATAATATTCTCTATACAGGGTGAGCCAAAAGTCTCACCCCTTCCCCAGTATCTTTAGAACCATTCAAGATATCAACACGCGGTAAAATACGAGTCGCCTCATTATTTTTTTTGGGGGGGGGGAATTCATTTTGGGCCCAAAAAATTTCGACAACTTATGGTATGAGTAATGAGCGGACCGATAATTTTTGGGCCCAATTTTTTTTTTAATTTGGCTTAACGTCTCTTTAACATCTATTGGTCATTCAAGACGGGGTTTTTACCCTCCATTCGCTAGTAACTTGCAAACCAGCTACCCGCATTGACCTCATCCAGCCTGGGTTGGACCGGAAACAACGATACATGGTGTTCCCAAGCGGTCATCCATCCAAGTACTGACCTCGCCCGACTTTGCTTAACTTCAGTGATCTGACGGGAACTGATGTATTCAACGTGGTATGATCGTTGGCGGGCCCAAAATTAATCTCCCCCAAAAATGAAGCGATCCGTATTTTATCGAGTGATTCTCGAGATACTGGGGTAGGTGGGGTGAGACTTTTGGCTCACCCTGTATACAAATAAGAAACACATGTGCTAAGTTTTTTCTTGATTTGTTAGGTATTGAAATGGGAAGCATTGCATGCTCACGAATGTTCTTTGCCAAAACTCAAAAGTTTTGGAGGTAAAGCCAAAGATTACTCTCCCAGAGCTAGAATAAGACATTGGATATTCGGGTAAGACATTTTTTTCTTTATATCAGATCACCATCAATTCAGGAGGTCAAACTGATACTTTTTATCTAAAGGTCACACTATTTGTCATGATTCCAAAATTTTGTATATTTGTTGAATTTGAATGGTTGGTATATATCTGTGCTCCTATCTCACTATTTGCAGAGACTTTCAGCCAAAATTATTTGCTTCATGGTTTTAGAACTCTATGTCCATCACGATCATATCACGTTGAATACACCAGTTCCCGTCCAAATAATCTTTTTAAAAAAGTGTAAAAAATAAAAAATTAAATATTTTTTTTTATCAATTTCATACAAGAAATTGAAGAATACATTAAAAAATAATTCAATTAAAAAATAATTCAAAATTTGATTTCTCGCATAGAAGCTCTGATGATGTGTTCAGGAGAACATGAAACTAGTTAGCTCAACTAGTTTCATGTTTAGATATAGTTAAAAGTACCTTCAATATGGTTTTACTTGACATAGTATCCCAATTTAACGAATTAATTTTAAATACAAAGATACAATATAAAAGGGTACTGGTTATAAATTTGTTTTTTAATGTTGGACGTAGAAACGAATCATTTTCCTTCTTCTTTCCTGGAATAAATATAATTTAATCATTGATGAAATGAAGAATCAAATTATTTTTCCAATGAGTTAATAAATATAAATCTTCTCAAATCAGTAATCGAACTTAAAATCTCTGGGTGCATAGTGGCGTAGACTTTTGTTTACGTTACAGACGAATGCTGAAAATTTGTGAAATAAGAAACGTAAGAAAAACAATTTTTTTTTTTTTTTTTTTTTTTTTTTTTTTTTTTTTTTTTTTTTTTTTTTTTTTTTTT